>ML292912.1:50588-149041 GCA_005239495.1 Nicotiana undulata | reverse complement strand
GCGCCTCAACACACACACACACACACAAACACACACACACACACACACACACACACACACACATATATATATATATACATCCCAGTGGGTGTAGTCGACTATTATTTGGATCGGGCTGCACGCCGCAGCATATGTTATGTGGATCGGGCTGCACGCCGCATCGGTTATGTGTATTCATGGTACCTGTTGAGTGGGAGTGCTGAGTGTGAGCATTGACTTGTGCTAGTGGAGTCACGAGTGACTGAGAGACCCTATTTATGAGTGATATTGTGCCCGAGAGGCTATAAATTATGAGATCATTATTTTTCACCCATTTTACACTGAGTCTCTTTAATAAACGTTGAGTTAACGTTTTATGCAAGTTTAAATGGGGAAACTGGAGTTTGCAAAGTATTTGAAAAAATGTGGACTTTTGATTTACTCTATTTTTTTTCCACTAGCACATGTTTTTATGAAATTATTACTTTTAAATGCTCGTCACTGCACTCAAGTCCTTAGTTACTTTGGTTACTTACTGAGTTGGCGTACTCATGTTACTCTCTGCACCTTTGTGTGCAGATCCAGGTACCAGATCTGAGCGTTAGCTGATTTCTCCTTTGCTCGGAGTTTGATCGAGGATAGAGGTAGTTGTTCGGCGTCTCCGGCTGGCCTTCTTTCCTTTCTTAGTTCGTAGATTTCTAGTATTCCCTGGATTGTACTAGTAGAGGCTTGTTATCGGATATTGTATTTACCTCTTTAGATGCTCATGATAGTTAATTCCGGTTGTTGGGATCGTGGTTAGACTTGATTTTGTGGTATTACTGCTGTTCATTATGTTTTAAAACAGGAACCTTAAATGAATTACTTTGACTTATGATATTAAACGGACGGTTTTTATGTGTTACTGTTAGTAGTTGGCTAGCCTAGTTTCACGATAGGCGCCATCATGGCCTATATTGATTTGGGGTCGTGACACCAGGGAAGATCCATCCCTCAATATTATCAATCGTGCTCATTGGGGTGTATACGGACTCCGGAGGGTCTCCTACAACCCAAGCCTATCATAAGCCAGATCCAGGCATAAATCAATATAACATGCTGCAGCGTGCATCCCGATCCCATAACTGTCACTCATAATCAAGCTCTCAGCCTCACTTAGTCATCAATCTCTCAAGTCTCACTCACAGGCTCACAATGTCATGAAACTAGCCCGGCAACAATGATATGATGTATCAATAAACAACAATTGAGACTGAGATATGATATGAATGCATGAATATGACTAAGTACGAAATATCAATGAAATTAGTGAGATGACAGGATGAAACGACTACTACGGGTCCTAACAATATCAACATAAAGCCTAAACATGATATTTAGCATGATTGACAAATCAGTTACTTTATCACATGGTGAAAACACAGATATCAACAAAACAGGGCCACTATACAGTGCCATGGAAACAACAGAGTCACAATTCACAGGGTGCACGCACACAAGCCCATCACCTAGCATGTGCATCACCTTACTACTAATCACACAACACGTAATTCGGGGTTTCATACCCTCAACACTAAGTTTAGAAGAGTTACTTACCTCGAACAAGCCAATTCCAATACCGAGCAAGCCAAACGATGCTCCAAAAATGCCATCCCGCGCGTCTCGACTTCCGAATGGCTCGAAACTAACCAAAAACAACTCAAATACATCAAACAATGCTAAAGGAACCAATCCGGTCATTAAAGATCAAATCTTGAACAAAAATCCCGAAATCGGCCAAAAAGCAAAACCCGGAACTCGACAAAACTCACAAAATCAGTCAACCCATTCAATTACGAGTCCAACCATACTGGTTCACTCAAATCTGACTCCAATTCGATGTTCAAAATTCAAAAATTCACATTATGAAACTTTAGGCTAAAACCCCCAATTTATCTTTGAAAATTCATCAACCAATTGCCAAAATTGAAGATAGATTCATGGAATAAGATCGAAACCAAGTGTAGAATACTAATCAATCCTTGTGATGAAAATTGCTCCAAAAAATGCCTCAATCCGAGCTTTGAAATGTAAAAATGAAGCCAAAATTGCAAACCCTCATATTTAACATTTTGCCCAGCACTTCTGCATTTGCGAACAATTCGTCGTTTCTGCGACCACCGCTTTTGCGGTAAAACTTCGCTTATGCAAAAATAGCCTGACCCAGCAATCCCTCGCACCTGCGGTCTTTAAGCCGCTTCTACGATCACGCTTCCGCGCACTTGAACCGCATCTGCGGTTTCTCAGGTGCGTCCAAGCACCTGTACCTGCGATCCTTACGCCCAGCTCCCCTTCTCACTTCTGCGATGATACTTCAGCTTTTGTGGCTCCGCACCTGCACCCAACACTCCGCAGGTGCGGTCACACCAGAACCAAAAATCTTCAGCAGTGCAACATGAAATGAAAATGATCCGAACCTCGCCTGAAACTCACCCGAGCCACTCGTGACCCCGTCCAAATATACCAACAAGTCCCATAACATAACATAGACCTACTTGAGGCCTCCAAACACAAATAACAACATCAAAACGATGAATTGCACATCAAATCGAACTTGATGAACTTTGAACTTTTCAACTTCTATAACTCGTGCGAAACATAGCAAACCAACCCGGAATGAACCCAAATTTTGCACACAAGTCCCAAATAACATGACGAAGCGATACCAACTCCCGGAGCCACAATCCGAATCCGATGTTTTCAAAGCCAACTTCTTGTCAAACTTATGAACGTTCTAAACCTTCAAATTTTTAATTTTTCCAACTTGTGCTGAAACCTTCTAGAAACGCCAAAATGCAAATCTAGGCATACACTCAAGTCCAAAATTACCACCCGGGCCTAAGGAACCATCAAAACTCTATTCCGGGGTCAAATTCACAAAAAGTCAAACTTGGTCAACTCTTTCAACTTAAAGATTCAACAATGAAATTCATTCTTCCAAACTGATTCCGAATAACCTGAAAGCCAAAACCAACGATTCACATAAGTCATAATACGTCATACGAAGCTACTCATGCTCGTAAACTATCGAGCAAAGTGAAAATTCTCAAAATAACTGGTCGGATCGTTACATTCTCCCCCACTTTAACATACATCGTCCTCGAACGTGCCAATAATTGTTCCCAAAAATCATCAAACCACCGTATAATCTTACCATGCATATACTCGGGGGTGATCCCACGTCACCCTATCCTATATAGGTCCGATAACACAACATAATTAAAATTTCTCAATTCAACCTCGCCCATAAGCCTTAGAATCCAATTTTTCCTACATCCATAATTTCTTATAAGATTTGAATCTCGTAACCCACATGATGTATAAGTTTGAACCAGCTGTACCAAACCACAACCATAGAACAAGCTACAATCACAGGATACCACATAATCCCCAATACCCGTAGCAAGATCTTTGATCACAGTAACTGCTCAAAATAACCCAATCCCGATAATAAACCTCATACCTAACAAAACCTCATCCATAAACCTTCGTACACTGCCGATAATGAAAGTACACGCAGAAACTCATAACCATTCATCAAATCAACAATCCATGGAGCTCACTTTCCTTCAACAAGAGCTATAGCCAATTCCTAAGATGACTTCGATATTATCCTTCCAAATATACCGCAATCAAATACAATAGCACCCATCCTGCAATAGGTGTGGTTGCACGTGCTCTAGGTCGTGCTCTTCCTCTACCTTTGGCTCTACCTCGTCCCTGACCCCTACCCCTAGTAGTAACTGCAGCCCGGGGCTCCGATTCCTGATCAACTACTGATGCAGTACGTGTACTCACCATCTATGAGAGAATAAGAATGGAATGATTCAAACTTCAATAATAGAATAAAGCCGCACGATAGAGAAATAAAGAAGTGAAATTTTCTAAAGTCTTATAACCTCTTGAAAATAAGTACAGATGTCTCTGTGCCGATCTTCTAATAAGCTTGCTCATGACTCGTGAGACCTGGGCAACCTAGTGCCCTGATACCAACTTATCACGACCTGAAATCCCAACCACAGGGTCTTGATGGCGCCTAACATTCTCTTTCTAGGAAAGCCAACACTAGCTACACAAGTATTTACAATAATAATTTTTAAAAGCAGATTAATGAGAAGATAAAGTAGTATAACTTTAAAATACATAATAAATTCCGTACACGATGTCTAGTCTAAACCTAGAATTCGGTGTCACAAGTAAATGAGCTGTTAAAAGTGCTACAAACAAGGTTTGAAATGATAAAACAAGTGTCCGAATGAAATAAACAGTATAAAAGATAAGAAGGGGATTTTATGGCCCGCGAACGCCATTCATCTCTATCTCAAGTCTCCGAATAATGATAGTCTGAGCAAGCCTACGTTGTTAGGACCAACAGTATAATTTGCACAAAAATTTCAAAAATATAGTATGAGTACAATCGAGCCCAACTTGAAGCTTGTCGCAATTAGCTAGAGGCTAGGTTGCTACAAAGGGATTAGAGTTAGTCCTAGGTTTCCAAAAGAGTTTATTTTGTAAATGCTGTTTGGCTCAGAATTGTAGTGAAGAGTTTGGAAAAATCCTACTGAGGAGTAGGTCGTGGTTTTTTCACCTTTTGAGCTAGGTGTTTTCCACGTAAAAATCTTTGTGTTTTTACTTTACTGCATTTATTATTCCGCAATAGTAGAAGTTGGAACACCAAGAAGAACCAGATTCTTCTAGTAAGACAGCACTCGAAAAATTGGACACCACACAAATCACCCCCTCTCTTGTGTGGTATTGAAGTATAAAACATCAAGGACATAATTGGATTTGTGGCCAAGTGTCTCAATTGTCAGCAAGTTAAATATAAACATCAGAGGCCGGGAGGATTACTACAACAGATTGAGCTTCCAGAGTGGAAGTGGGAGCAGATCACCATGGACTTCGTGGTTGGACTTCCTTGGACTTTGAGAAAGTTCGACGCTATTTGGGTGATCGTGGATCGGCTGACCAAGTCAGCCCATTTCATCCCAGTGTTGACTACATATTCCTCAGAGAGGTTGGCTGACATTTATATCAGAGAGATTGTCCTTCTTCACGGTATTCAAGTATCTATCATTTCAGACAGAGGTACACAGTTCACTTCACGATTCTGGAGAGCCATTCAGCAAGAGCTAGGCACCAGGGTAGAGTTGAGCACAACCTTTCACCCTCAGATAGACGGCCAGTCCGAGCGCACGATTCATATTCTGGAGGATATGCTCCGTGCCTATGTGATGGATTTTGGAGAGTCATGGGACCAATACTTGCCACTTGCAGAGTTTGCTTATAATAACAACTACCACTCCAGCATTCAAATGGAACCGTATGAGGCTTTGTATGGTAGGCAGTGCCGGTATCCAGTAGGATGGTTTGATCCAGGCAAGGTCCGATTGTTGGGTACAAATTTGGTTTAGGATGCCCTGGACAAGGTGAAGGTGATTCAGGAGAGGCTTCGGACAACTTAGTCCAGGAAGAAGAGTTACGCGGACCGGAAGGTTCGTGAATTGGCATTTATGGTTGGTCATTAGGTTTTGCTTCGGGTATCGCCTATGAATGGTGTCATGAGGTTCGGGAAGATGGGTATGCTGAGTCCAAGATTCATTGGTCCTTTTGAGATATTGCGGCGTGTTGGGGTGGATGTTTATGAGCTTGCCTTGCCTCCCATCCTAGCAGGAGTTCATCCGATATTCCACGTCTCTATGCTCCGAAAGTATCACGGTGATCCGAATCATGTTTTGGATTTTAGTTCAGTCCAGTTGGATAAGGATTTATCATATGTTGATGAGACGGTAGCTATATTGGATAGGCAGGTCAGAAAGCTCAGGTCGAAGAATATTGCATCAGTAAAGGTTCAGTGGAGGGGTCAGCCAGTCAAGGAGGCGACTTGGGAGACCGAGCAGGATATGCGCAGCCAGTACCCCCATCTTTTCACAGCTTCAGGTATGTCTTTATACTCGTTCGAGAGCAAACGATTTTCTTAAGAGAGGGAGAATGTAACGACCAAGGCGGTCGTTTTGAGAGTTAGTTCCCCGATCCCCTAATAACTGTTTCCCCACGTTTGTTTCTGCTTGTGGGACTTGCCGGAGTGTTTAGTTGTGGAATTCGGAGAGTTGGGACACATAATCCCTAGATATGAGTTTAAGCTTTAGAAATCGGACCGTTGTTAGAATTTTGTGAATACGGATCCAGAATGGAATTTTGCCGACTCCGTTAGCTCCGTTGAGTGATTTCAGAGTCAGGAGCGCGTCCGAAATGTGTTTTCGAGGTCTGTAGTAGATTTAGGCTTGAATTGGCGAAAGTTAGAATTTTAGCGATTTAGGCCGATAAGTGAATTTTGATATCGGGCTCGGAATGGAATTTCGGAAGTGGCATCTGGTTCGTAGTGTCATTTATCACATGTTTGTAAAATTTGAAGTCATTCGGATTAGTTTTGACGTGTTTCGGCATCGATTGTAGATTTTGGAAAATTCCTAAGTTCTTAAGCTTGAATCCATGTATAATTCTTGATTTTGGTGTTATGTGATGTGGTTTGAAGGCTCGACTAAGTTCGAATGAGGTATTAAGACTGGTTGGTAGGTTTGGTTGAGGTCCCGGGGACCTCGGGTGTGTTTCAGATGCTCAACGGGAAGATTTTTGACTTAGGCAAAAGGCTGGAGTTTGCTGGTTCTGGTGTTTTGGACCTGTGGAAGGGGAGCCGCAGGTGCGGACCCGCAGATGCGGTACGGGATGCGCATGTGCGGATTTGGTTAAGGCTAGCCGGGCTCGCAGATGCGGCTAGGAAACCGCAGATGCGACCTAGATACCGCAGATGCGGCCCGAGCCCAATTAATGAGTTTTTGCACCTGCGATGCCTTTTCCGCAAGCGCGGCCCAATTGACCGCAGAAGCGGATTCGCTGGTCAGAAATATCAATTTCGAGGGTTTGAATTTCATAACTTCTAAAAACAATTTGGAGCTCGGGAATAGGTGATTTTGGGTGGATTTTGAAGAGAAGATCAATAGGTAACGACTCCTAATCCTATTTCACTTGTATTTCATTAATCTATAGCAAGTTCTTCAATGTAATCAAGGAATTCGAGGGGAAAATTAGAAAAATGGGAGAAAAGTTCCCCAATTGCAAATCCGAGGAATTTATGGGATTTTGACGTCGGATTTTGATGATTCTTGTTCGAGTGTGTTCGTGAGTGAATGAGTGTTCTAAATTGGCAAATTTCACTTGACTCCGAGACGTGGGCTCGGGGGACTTTTTAGGGAGATTTTCCTAATTTCGCATATTAGTTTCGAATTTATTAGTTAGATTAATTTCTTAAAGTTATATTTACATTATGCAATTGAATTGAATATATTTGGGCCATTTAGAGTCGGGTACTCGTGGAAAGAACGTGATTTTGGGTTGAGTCGAGCAGTCGAGGTAAGTGGCTTGCCTAACTCTGTGTTGGGGACTTCCCCTTAGGTCGTTTTGACATTTATTTGCTATGTGGGTGCCGTGTACGTGAGGTGACGAGTACGTACACATGCCATTTGTTGCTAAAATTCTATTTCGCTTCGCATATTATAAATCATTTTACTCCGATTACACCGCTTAATGTGTTAATTGTTTATCTTAGATTAGGAAAAGCTTGCCTACTTATTTTATATTAAATTGACTATCTGCTACTATGTGCGCCATCTTTAGTTAGTTTTATTCCTTCTATTGCTTGTGATTTGCTGAACTGTTTAAATTAATGCCTTATCTGATATTCATTCGCACTGTATATTTAAATTGGGTACTACAGACGTATTCTGGGAGACCCCCCTGTACTGTATATTTAAATTGGGGACTACAGACGTATTCTAGGAGACCCCTCCTGTACTGCATATTTAAATTGGTGACTACAGACGTATTCTGGGAGATCCCCATGTACTGCATATTTAAATTGGGGACTACAAACGTATTCTGGGAGATCCCCCTGTACTGCATAATCATTTGGAACTACGGGACGGTATCCCGGGAGATTCCACTTTGTGATATGTTGTGCCGAGCCGAGGGCTCTCTTTGCTGTTACGTTTTAAATTATTTCTTTTAACTGCTTACTGTAGAAATTATTTATCTTCTCCACTGTTTTAAACCTTATTATTTAGAAATCCAGTAGAGCCTTAACCTGACCTCGTCACTACTTGACTGGGGTTAGGATTGACACTTACTGGGCACCAAATTGTGGTGTACTCATGCCCTTTCCTACACATGTTTTTTGTGTGCTGATCCCGGTACAAGTTTTCAGCCACGTGGCTAGAGTGCGTTGCAGTAGTTCCAGGAGACCGTAAGGTATTTCTGCCGCGTCCGCAGAATCCTCCGAGTCACCTTCCATTCTGGTCTATAAAGAGATTTTCTATGTACTTATTTTCAGTGTTTTTAGAGCTACTGTAGTATAGAAGCTTGTGACTATATTGTGACATTCCGGGTTTTGGAATTATACTTGTACATGCCGAGCGGCGTCGTTATGCTTATTTAGACTTTCTTTTTTCGGTCTTTATTTTTACCGCTTTTAATTAAGATTTATCCGAAAAATTTAGGCTTACCTAGTCGTAGAGACTAAGTGGCGTCACGATACCTTTCGGATGGTAAATCGGGTCGTGACATGTTCTCGCAATGTCTACAACACAATCCTGAGATGATTCTCGTGTTCTCGTTGGCTACGAGAATATATCAGGATATCATCAATAAATACTATTACAAATTTATCCAGAAATGGCTTGAACACCCTATTCATTAAATCCATGAATGCAGCTGGAGCATTAGTCAGTACGAAAGGCATCACAAGGAACTCATAGTGCCTGTATCGATTTCTGAAAGTGGTCTTAGAAATATCTTCATCTTTGATTCTAAGCTGATGATTAACCAGAACGGAGGTCAATCTTTCAAAAGTGGGCAGCTCCTTGTAACTGATCAAACATGTCATCTATATGAGGCAAAGGATATTTATTGCGTATTGTTATCTTGTTCAAATGCCTGTAGTCAATGCACATAGTAACAAGCCTTAGAACCTAGTGACGCGTTTTAAACCCGTGAGGGCCTAGGCCCAGAGCGGACAATATCATTAGCGGGCTGGACTGTTACAAATGGTATCAGAGCCACTCTTGTGTCAGCCTTGCCGACGGTGGGTCAGAGTTCAACTGAGTTTAGGCAAATCCCGGTTAGGTGGGGCAAACCTCAGTGCTGAGTCTAGGAAAATCTCATGCGGTGGGGAAAACCTCAGCGAGGATGCTGAGTCCATAAGAGGGGGTGTATGTAACACCCAGAACTTTAGACAGAGTCCCACATCGGCAAAACACAAGAGGGATGCCGGGTATATAAGTTAACAAGCCTTAGACCATAGTGACGAGTTTTAAACCCGTGAGGGCCTAGGCCCAGAGCTGACAATATCACTAGCGGGCTGGACTGTTACATACCTGGTCTGGTATGTAGTACCTGGATCTGCACAAAAAGATGTGCAAAAGTGTAGTGTGTGTACACCACAACGGTACCCAGTAAGTGCCAAGACTAGCCTTGGTAGAGTAGTGACGAGGTCAGGTCAGGATTATTGGAAATAATAAGAAACAAAAGCAGAAGATATAAAAAATATAATGAAATGACAGAGAAGTGAAACAATGAGAATTTACGGAAGGTAATAACACAAAATCAAAGAAATATAAATACAACATGAAAGGAAAGCACAAAGTTTACAAGTTAAGGAACAACAACAACAACAATACAACAAATAGAGGAAATCAACAAGGGCACTCCTGAGGTCCACTTCGTAGTCCCAAAAGTAAATATTTCACAATCTTTCCTTATATCACCGCAAGAGCCTTTATATTTTGTTTCGAAAATCATTTTCCCGAAATAGCATCCCATAATTTAGCCCACCTTATCACACGACATGACTTCTAATAGTTCGCCTACTAGTCATGCGTATCAATCCCACCTTATCTCACCACATACGCTTCAACACCCAGACCTTATACCACCGCATGCGTATCAATAATCACAACGATACAACAGAAACCTCTTGCAAACAATAACAACCACACGGTACAAACCTCGTACAACAATAACAACTGCACGACAGAAATCTCGTGCAACAACCAAACAATCATCTCAACAAAACAAAATATAACAACTGAAACAATGATATATTAAGGATAGAAATCTCAAGTAAAGAATCCCACAGTTAAATAAGGAATATGGAATCAAGAAAGCAGGTAATTGAAGTAAGCATGTAGTACAAGTTGCAAACAAGAGATAAGACACGTAGACAGGTGAAATTAGGCTAAACATGATAAATCTACATGCTAAAGTAACTTAGTTAAGGCATAAAAAGGAAAATACTTGGATAAATCGGAATTTCAACATTTAGCCCCCGTACGCCTTCGTCACCTCACATACACGGCCCTCACATATCACAAATTGTCGAAACAATACCAAATCTTAAGGGGAAGGGGGGGGGGGGGGGGGGGGGGGGGGGGGGGGGTTCCCTCCCCACAAGTTTAGATAAGTCACTTACCTCAAACCTCGCGCAATCAATCGATAAGAAGGCCTTTCTCTCGATTTTCCAACTCCGATCGACTCGAATCTAGCTAAAACAATTTTATACAATAAATATAACAATAGGAAACTAATTTAAATAATAAAATTACGACTTTAGCAAAGAATTGACAAATGGCTCCAAAAAGTCGACTCAGGCCCACGTCTTAGAACCCAGCCAAAATCACAAAATCTGAATGCTCATTCGATTACAAGTCCAACCATACAAGAATTACTCAAATTCGACCTCAAATCACCTTTCAAAACTCAAAAATTTAGTCTAGAAGGTTTTTACCATTTCCCCCCAAATTTCCAAATCAAATCCCTAATTAGATGATGAAAATTGTAATAGATTCATGAAATATATTTCCAATTCGGGTTAGAATCACTTACCTACAATCTCCTTGATGAACCCTCAAAAAATTGCCTTACACCGAGTTCTCTAGGGCCAAAATATGAAAAATAAGATAAACCCTCAATTTTGAAACATAAATTCCGCCCAGTTGCTCTTCTTCGCAAATGGAAATGTGTCTTGCGTCGCGAAGCACAAAATTATCAGATGCCAGATTCTTTTTCACGAACGCGAGATCCTCCACGCAAACGCGATGTATATAGAGCCCAGGCCTACGCGAACGCTACCCCTCACACGCGAACGCGGTGAACAACTTCTTACACCTTTGCGAACGCGTGGCCATCTTCTTGAACACGAAAAACAAACCTCACATGCCTCCAGGATACCCTTCGCAAACGTAAGACCTCTCTCGCGAACGCTATGAAGAAAACCAGATATCAAAAAATTCAGTAGCTTGAACAATCCTTAAGGTTCCAAAGTGCACTGAACATGGTCCGAATCATACATGAGGCCCCTAGAACCTCAACCAAACATACCAACAAGTCCTTAAACATCATACAAACATGGTCGAAGCGTCGAATCACATAAACCAACACTAGAACCATGAATCACAAGCTTAAGGAACTTTTGAACTTCTAACTTCCACATCCGATGCCGAAACCTATCAAATCAAGTTCGATTTACCTCAAAATTTGCACACAAGTCATAGTTGACATTACAGACCTACTCCAACTTCCGAAATCACAATCTGACCCCGATAGCAAAAAGTCCACTCCCGCTCAAACCTTCCAAAATCTTCCAATTTTCCAGCTTTCGCCATTTAATGCCGAAATGACCTATGGACCTCATAAATCAATATCCGGACACGCTTGTAAGATCAAAATTACCATACAGAGCTATTGGAACCGTCAAAACTCCATTCCGGATTTGTCTGCACATAATTTAGACTACGGTCGACTCTGATGACTTTAACTTCCAATTTAGGGACTATGTGTCCCATTCCACTCCGAAACTCTCCCGAACCCGACACCAAGCACCCTAGAAAGTCAAGTAACCATAAAATGAGATAGAGGGAGCAATAATTAGGGGATCGTGGCTAGCACTCACAAAACAGCCTGCCGGGTCGTTACACATGGGTAGGAACAACCACGTACAAGCAGTATCATCCACAATTGTGATCATCCTCGGGGTAAACTATTACTCGTTTGCAATGAGTACTAAGAGTGAAAATATCAGCACAAAAAATTTGGGAGAATATAATTGAAGAAGATGGCAAAAGGTGAAATTTACCCTCCAAAGTATCAGGTCTATTTCTAGCAGACGTTGAAGTGACAATAGAACTCTTCAATCACCAAATATATTGCACGTTGGAGCCCGAGAGTGAATGGGTAAGTATACACGAATGAATAACCTTCACGATAACTAGTTATTCGTTCGTCTTCACGAGGAGATTCAACTGGAAAACTAGATCACAGACGACAATCTTTCCAAATAATAGGGAGATGGCCAAATTTGATAAGGGAAGGGAAATCGCCAGCTGCATTGTTACAACCACCCTTTTGATTAACCTTCTTATTCCACTCGGTGCAATCAACTTTGAAGTTGAATTCTCGGGGTATAATTTCATAAACAAAGACTCAACTAAAGGTTCTAAGGTATCTTTTGCTTTGTTTTCTTCTTGCTATTAGAAGAAGTTTTGGAGGAGGAAGAAGTTTTGGTAGTGGAGGAACTTCCCTTAGTGGAAGTAGCACCGCCCTTGCTTGCCATAGAGCCAAGGCTGCAGAGTCTTTCCCATCTTCTTCTAGACCTAACAAAGGCCTCTATGTACTGTAGTTCGTCGACTATGATAGTACGAGAAGGAGATACTCCAGGGTTAGAGAAATCAAAAGGTTGAGAAGCCATTATAGTGATGAAGAAGATAATGAGAAGTGAAAAACGAAAGAGCAGAAGGGAATGCAAGGAAGAAGACAATTGCAAGGAAAAATAGAAGAAAGGTTTGAGGGCTTTTGGTTTCGTATTCATAGTAGGTGATTACATTATTAAGATTCGTCATCATGGGAGTCACTTCGAAGCCACAGAGCCATCAGTGCCAAAAAACTACTGCAATGCAAAACCAATCATACTGTGCCACGTGTCTCGAGCATTAAATGGAAGTGGTGCAAGTCCTTTCACATCTGCAACACACCATTATAATCTCGGAAAGAGGCGGCAAAAATTTCCATCATAAATTCTTACTACTTCCCGAATAATCAATTGAGATTATCCGCAAAGTGGGAAGGAAGAGGGGGGGAGGGGATTATCGGTATTGGTGAAAAATAAACTCTCTACGCGTACCAATTAAATAATCAGTAAAGTTATGGAAGAGGTAAAAATGATGTGTAAGGAACACTCAGAACTAAATATATCTTTACCGTAACTATTAATCTCGGAACTGATCTTAAGAGAATTGCACTAAATCTGGTATGGACAAACATCCGTAATTATTAATAAGGAGAGAATTAATAAATCCCGGATTACACGAATTTTTTTATTATTATGCCATCAGTTATGAATTGATTATTTAACGCACAATAAATACAATAAATAATTATAACAGGTCGATATAGAGTGAGACGGTTAGTTACGAATAGGTTTAAAATTTAAACCCTTATTCCCTGCGTTGCATCCATAAAAAAAATCACTTAACTATTCTCGTAATCATAGCATCTTATTTCTAGCAATTCATGATCCCATGGACACAAAAGAGGAAGTTATATTCATCAATAAGAATTCTCTTTTCTTTTACGTTATTTATTTACTATTTCACTCATTTGTTTATATTCTTACTCCCTACGGTTCACAATAAGTGCTCAGTTTGCTTTTAGCACGCTCATTAAGAAAATACTAAATTTTATACAAAATACCTATTATGACTAAACTACCTCTAATTAAATATTTAATGTGAGAAGTAAGATTTTTTTTAGGGATATGTACATAATATTTTGTAAAAATAAATTAAATTCTTTCTTGATTATATAAATGGACACTTATTTTGAACCAAAATGAAAAAGTAAACTGGTCACTTATTGTGAACCGGAGATTGTTTTTATTTAAAAAAATAAATTAAATCGGTTGTTAGTACCTTAAAATACAAAATTAATTTCTTTCACCTTCAAATATAATTTTTAGGTTAAACACCTACATGGAGGGAGAATATGTAACAATTCATGCTAGCTTTGTGGGTCAATATGCTTTGAAAAGTTTTGACTATGAACAAGATAAAGATTATGGCATGGACAGAAAAAGGCTAGATCAAGAAAAAGATATGGCTCTAATCATCTTCTACTTTCAGTGACTTGCACTCATCCAATCCAAATGGAAGAAACGACTTTATGGGAAATGATTGGGTCATTAAAGCCACTATCTACACAAACAGTTAGGTAGAAATTTGACCCATGCCTTTTGGCTGAGACCACCTTTCAACATATTAAGACATGTCTGCTGCATCCTTCTTGCGGATATTAATTATTAGCTCAAAAAAAGAAAAGAAAAAGATCTAAAACGTGCCTTGCCTTTTGGGAAAAGGAAGATGTCCCACTTGCTAGCTAGCTAGCTAGCGCATTATTGACTAGCTTTTGGGGAAAGGTCATCGGATTCTCAAAGGAAGAGAAAACTCAAGTGATTCAATTAGGTCGATACTAACTGATTCAAAAATATGACATGCTAAAATGTAACTCCAATCTACATTGTCAGGATGCAACGGATCAAAGAATCACTTGTTTTTGTGCGTTGGAATTCTTCTTAGTGCATTCATGGTAAGAATAATGATAGTGGAAGATAGGAGGTAAGAGAAATGGACCAAAAGAAAAGACCCACCTCTAGAGGAACAAATGTACCAAATGCAAAACTTGCCCACCTCAAAGAAACATGATAAGTTGATAGCTAAGCTTTTGAGAGAATCCAAAGCAAACTTAGTCATAATAAGGCCTAGAGGGGAATGTGGGGATTGTTCTCTCCTTTAACTTTACCATTGGCTGCAATGAGACATGCCACTAACCGTCAAATGAATTGAAGCATTGTATTCCTCCCTGTAAAGCTTCATCGTAGACATAATATGTGGCTGTAGTTCCACAAATATGTAGTATGATGATCTCAAAGAGAGGTGGGACTAGCATAGTATGATGACCATCTAGCTTCTAGCATTACTTAACATATCTAAAATCATTAATTGAACGAAAAAAAATATATTCTCTCGAAACTTAAACTTTGTATCTATAGATTATGCAGTGCATTACCAAAACAAAAAAATCCATTATCGAAGTGCTAATTCATTCACAACTCATTTGACTGCTCTAATAAAGAAGGGGAGTGTCCTTCGCTCGACACTATAGCACATAAGGCTTCAACGTTACTACAACGCTTTACAACGCTTCACTAACATTAAGGAGAATTGCATCATCTTAGGAAGTAAAATTTTCTTAATGTGAGAGAAAGTTATGCTTTTTTCGCATACATTATGTAATTCCTTTTCTTGTAAACTTTAAGTGCATATAACTTCTCATGTTTTGAACCTGAAAATCACTTTCTTCTGAAACCACGACCTTGACATGGTGCAGGTATGGATTAGAAAGATTAGTCAATGCCCACTATATGAAGGCACATCAAATCATATATATACTGGTCTGGTTTATGAGGTGAAAATGCCTAATTAAGATGGCCATCCTCGCAAAAAGGCACATGGCATGGATCGGTTGGTGGGACAATGTCTTCTTTCCCTTTCATTCTGCATGTGCCTTGGAGGTTCAAAGTTTACGACCAATATTCTATTTGTTAGACGCGTGAACAAAGTTCTACATTGATAGTTGAAAAGAATGAGAATTTGCAAAAAAATATAGAGGTCTTTTAGTGGTATGAGACCTTTTGGGAAAAATCGTGCCGACTTGACCCAAAGCGGATAATAACACATCGTATTAAGTGTGTCATATAAATTAAAAAGAAGAAGTAATAAAATTTTAAATGAGGTGATTACATAGTTTAACATGGTATTAGAGCCTTTAGTGATCTCCCTACTATCTAAAATATTCAACAACAACAACAATATAACTAGTATTATCCCATACCATGAGGTCTAGGGAGGGTAGTGTGTACGCATACCTTACCCCTACCTTGTGAGGATAGAGAGACTATTTCAAATAGACCTTTGGCTCAAGAAAGTATAAGCAACACATTAATGAAAATATAGATAAGAAGGGGACAGTACCAAAAAGTCTTACAAAAGTATAATAAAAACAACAAGACAGTAAGGTGATCAACAATGAAAGAAAACAAAGGTTAGTCATAAAAATCTACTACCAACAGAAAGCAAGACTGTGTGCCAATACTACTGTTATGAACACTCTAGACTACCTACTCTACTACCCTAATCCTCGACCTCCATACCTTCCTATCAAGGGTCATGTACTCGGTCAACTGAGATTGCGTCTTGTCTTGCCTAATCACCTCTCCCCACCTCTCTTAGGCCTACACCTACCTCTCTGTAGGCCCTCCAATGTCATCCTCTCACATCTCCTCACTGAGGCATCTATGCTCCTCCTCCTCACATGACCTAACCACCTAAGCCGCGCTTCCCGCATCTTGTCCTCAATAGGGGCCACACTCACCTTGTCGCGAATAACTTCATTTCTGATCCTATCTAATCTGGTGGGGCCCAACCATCTATGTCAACATCCTCATCTCTGCTTCTTTCGTCTTCTGTACATGAGCGACCTTGACTAGCCAACACTCAGCCCCTTACAACATCATTGGTCTGACCACCCCTCTGTAGAACTTACCCTTAAGTTTTGGTGTCACCTTCTTGTCACACAAAACACGGGAAGCAAATCTCCATTTTATCCATCCCGCCCAATGCGATGTGTGACATCTTCGTCAATCTCTACATCTCCCTGAATAATAGACCCAAGGTACTTAAAACTTCCTCTCCTAGGGATGACCTGCTAGTCCAGCCTCACCTCCCCTTCCCCTTCTTGAGTCTCACCACTAAACTACACTCCAAGTACTCTGTCTTGTTCCTGCTCAACTTGAAACCTTTAGATTCCAGGGTCTGCCTCCAACCTCTAATTGCGTGTTCACACCGTCTCTCGTCTCGTCAATCAATACAATGTCATTTGCAAATAGCATGCACCACGGCACCACCCTCGGATGTATCTAAAAAATAAAAAGTTAAAATTTTGGATGAGAAATAGTCGCCAAGTTCGAGGGCTCTATAGTACACTTATGATTTGTTATCACTAAAATAAATTGATCACCCAGTTCAATAGTACTTGAGGAGGGATTTTCCTACACGACTTGAGGTTTGTAAATTATACTACTTGTGTAAATTGATTCTTTTCTGATTGCTTTTCAGGAAACGTCGGTACACCATATTCCTATTTACATATATAGGGATAGCATTTTAACCAAATTTTGCACAAACAAAACATAGCCGCACTCAAAAGCAAAACAAAAAAAGAAAGAAAAGGAAAGAATGTAACAGTTAATTACATACTCCTACTGTTAATAAAAAGAATGTAACAGAATATAGAACGTATTATATAACTCATGTTTGTACTAATAAAATCAACTGTTAGACAACTTTAGGCTAATAGATTTTTATCATACAAATCTGAGAAAGGGCATATATAGTAACTTATTATAACGAGTTGTAAGCATTTTACCAACTTGTAAGTATATCATGTAAATGTTGGGGAAAAGATACAGCGTTCATTCCCGGGGCTGCTCAATTGCAGATGATTTTAAAGTCGAGAAGCCTTCCGCAAACAGGACCGGGGTGAAGGAGTATCGAGGTACATATGTTCTGTCAGTGGCGGATTCAAGATTTCAAAGTCGTGGGTGCTCGAGGATAAAGATACTGAAAGAAAAGGGAAAACAAGTTTAGTTGCGGGTGCTCGCTCAATGTTTATCTAAGTTTTTGTTAATTGCCTATGTAAATCTACTAGATCTAGTCAAAGACAATGGGTGCTTGAGCACCCATAATGCTATATGTGGATCCGCCACTGTGTTATGTGACTGAAGATGTTCTTCCCATAGATCGTAAGGACTACAATTGGGAAGGCAAGAACGTAGCAGTCCTCGGGCTTGAGGACGCCGTTAGGGGTACTTAAGTGTCTACACTTATCCCTTCACACTGGGCCCGATAGACCCAATCGGTCTAAACTTTTGCAAGAGGTACGAGGTGTGCCTCGAGAAAATCCATCCATCATTGTGGAGGATCATGACCCTCCTCCGCTACTTCATGAACAAGACCGAATCTCATCGGTTCACGATCGCCCACCTGCTCCGATTATACAATCCTCGAATGTTCCAAGGGGGATTGATCAAGCTTATTCGTCTGGCCAGTAAGGCCCCCTTTTCGAGTATCGACGAAGATCGAGATTGAGGCTGGCAGGGACGCTTTTTACCGAGTGAAAATCGAGAATTTAATCCCCCAGAATACATGCCATTCCCTGAGAAGTGGAATGCGTCTCGTAAGTGCATTTTTCTCTTTAAGCATCAAAAATACTTTTCTTCAATTTCTATCTTCTCATTCATACTTGTGGTTGTGCAGATGTCGTCCCAGTTCCGAATGCGGTTCCCTCGTTGAAGCAGTGGGTCGACGGCATCTGTACTCAGATGACGTACTTCAAGTGCACATGGTGCGGACTCTCGAATGGTTGATAGGAAGCCTGTTCTCATGGTAAGGCCTCTTTATGAGTAGCCAATACTATGTTTCTATATTTTATTACACTTACTCCTCTTCCCTTTTTGTTATCGCAAGTTTTCCTAAGACCACCAGGCTTTCGGAAAGGGATGAGGATGTGCCCTCGTCCGTTGATCCCTTTGTCGGTGCCACTGAGGGAAACAAGAAGAGGAAGAGAAAACTCTCGGGCTCCCCGGGCTCCGAGGTGAAGAAACCAAAGGAACGGGTGCTTTGCAAGCCCATGATGGGCTCTAGTTCCCGGGTGCCGGACTGCGACTCCCTCCGCCGGCTTAGGGACGAGCCGAAGGATGAATCTATTTGTTTTACCCAAGGGGAAACTTATCCAGGGGACTTGGATGCATCCGAGGGGGAGACTCGTGAGATCGACCCCCCTCAAAATCAAAAGACTAACATGGATAGCCGTGGTGAAACTTCCCAGGATGCCGGTTCCGCTCCAAAGGAAGCGCCTGGTGTAATTGAGATATAAGGGAAGCCCTCCTACACTGAGTATATGCTCGAGTAGGCCCAATCAAGAAAGGATAAGTCCAATGAGGCCTTGGTTCGGAAGATCCCATTCATTCCTTTTTCGAGGTCTGGACTTGTCTGCTTTGGAAGACTTCTCCGTACTGGGGGGCCTGGAAATTCCGAACAAGGACACTTCCTCAGAAGCTGGCGGGCCAAGATTGAGCCCGAAATTGATCAATCAGTTCCCTGCTTTGGGTGTGGACCTCGGTCGCAAGAGATAATATTGACAGTCTCGGAGGATGCCTGAGTTTTGTCTACTATTGTGGGGGTGGCTAGCTATCCCCGATGCCTGGTGACCGAGGAGGACCAGGCGAAAATGAATGAGGTGAACATGCCATGCCTTTTCAATAAGGCACAACAGGCACTGAACTGGGTAAGGCATCTTTTCATTCCATCTATCTATTGTTATCAGTGTTTGATGTTTCTCACGGGTTTTACCCTTTTGTAGGCCTTAGTGCTCCACCACGAGCATTTCCTTTGGTACCGGGTTGAGGCAATCAACTCGAGCTCGAGATCAAGGAGCTTGCCCAAAAAAGGGACATGTACAAGCTTCTTAGCTAGCAACAAGAAGGAGTCGCCAGGAACCTCCAGGCCAAGCTATATGTAGCTCAGAAGGAAGCATCGGCCTTATGCAAGGAGCACGCTAACTTGGTGGAAAAGGTAAAGGTTTTTGAAGTTAGAAACAAGGGTCTGATCGTATATGCTAACAAAAATACTTCGCAGGTCCATCAGAAGATCGACCAAATTGACGAACTCCGCAAGGAGATGGATGAGATCCAAGTAATGGCTGGCGGGTGGAAGAAACAGATGAACCTGCTGACCTCGGAGAAGGATACCTCCCAGGAAAAGCTGTCTTCGGTGGATGTTCAGCTTCAGGTGGCGAAGGAAAAGGCCGATTCACGGGCTCAACAAAATGAGGGCCTCCAAGCATAACTTGGCTCGGCCATCGCACAACGGGATGCCCTTGTCAAGGAGCTCGAAATAACGAGGTCCAAGTTGGAAGCAACCTCGGTTGAATCTAACGAGATGGTGGTCCAATACAACACCGATATTAAAGCAACAGAGGTTTCATTGGGCCTTTATAAAGATATTCCAGAGTATAAAAAATTTCCTTTTTTAGCAATTTTCAAGTCTATTATCTTAGCATCTTTTTACAATTACAAATATTTCTAATGCCTTAAAACATAATCGATCGTAGTAATAAGTCATTTTTCGAAGATCCGAACAAACATGTCCACGATGCAAATTTTTCTCAAAACTTGTGAAAACTCGGAGTGATCGAAAATTTTCCCAAGATTCTTGCTTAAATGTTTTTAGACTATGCTTTTGACGAGGGTAACCTTTGGAGATGTTTAGTATTTTGTTGAAAGCCTTATATTTTGATTACGGGCTTCGGATGTTGTGACTCCGAGTTTCGATAACCCGAGACCCCCGAACTTATCTCGAATGATAGTCCCCAAGTGGGTGTATCCCTTTGGGCTTGGATAGGGGTGGCCCTTGGGCTCGATAGTCCCCTGGTAGGAATAGCCCTTAGGCTCGATACTTTTAAGAAGCAAAAAATGTTTATTAGCAAGATAGAAACTTTCTTTCATTTATGTGTGTAACGTACAATATTGTAAGCGTGTAAAATCTCTTATTATGGCTGAGGTGGCCAATGCGGTCACTATTCACTTGACCGTTCGGCCCTTACAATGAATCCTAACCACCGAGGCTAGACCGTTCAAGCACAAAGTTTCCTTCCTAGGTAAAAATCTTGACATAAGGGTGATGGCCCCCTGTATTCGAGGTCGATCTCGAGAGGGCTCGGATACTGTTGATGCTACCATTGACTCCCATTTAAAACCAGTCTTCGATTTTAAGTAGCATGATTAATGTTGCCTCGTTAAAAACCTTGCCGGAAAACCCATTGGGGACAAAACCGGTTCAAGGAAAAAAGAGTGCAATGTGTGTTTTCAGACCTAGGTTCCCTGCAAGTGTTAGTCCAATTCGTATTGTTTAAGAAAAAGTGAATGAGATCGTTGTTTAACACAAAGAATGATTTTCAAGGCCAAAGTAATAAATTTTATATGATGGGCCACAAACAACCGATTTGATCTGAAAGATAGAAATTTTCGTTAATACAATATGATAGAGAAGTGAAAAATAAATTCAATGATGTATAATATAATAAAAATAAAGCAGAGAAGAAATAATTCTTATTTAATGATCCTCGATAGGATGTTGATCCAAACAGAGCTTGAGGGGCCAAGCTATGGCTAACTTGGGAGCAAGATACTATGAATTACAGTATATAGAGTTATAGAAAAGGAAATTAGATTCTCCTGATTGTGATAAAAGTGTGTTTATTTATACGGCTAAATCAATGTAACCATTCTCCTTGAATTATGAGTCCATTATGAGCATTTACTCAATCTATATGTTACTTTTGGAAGACTTGTAAGAACCGTGTAAATGCTGAAATTCCGTAATTGATAAGTTAATTCCGAAACCGAAGAGTTATTTCCATAAATGATGCGTTAATTTCGTAGCTGGTGAGTCAATCACATACCTGTTGAGTCAATCCCGTGCCTATTGAGTATATCTCGTGCCTGTTGAGTCAATCTCATACTTGTTGAGTCAAAATCCTACTTGTTAAGTTAATCTCATAATCGATTGCCTTGTTCTGACTCTTCAATCATTTATTGCATTTATTATATGTTACATAATTGATTTTTAACTGATGACGTAATGATGATAAATACCATATAATTCGAGATTAATTGATTCTTTCCTCATTTGTAAGTATGAACTATTCTCCCGTACCTGATCAGGGGCTATTTTGTGATGATAAATTACGAGACTAACATGCACGATATGAGTATGTTCGGTTCCGAAGGTGTTTCATATATCACCTTTACATGTCATTTTCACATTTCTCATAAATTTAATACATCTTGTTAACTGTACAATCAGCAAAAAAAGCATCTGACTATTTAGCCATTAGATTGGATGACTTTAGAAGAAGAGTAATATGGGTATTGATCTGGAGACTTCCCTTGCATGTCTTCAAAATAAAAGATTTGAAAATGGTAGGAAACAACTTTCCGAGGATAGTCAGAGTAATCCACGTACCAATCCCAGCCTACTCGGTTTGTCTCCAAACTAGATGATGTTCCATTATCATGGTGGATGATAGATAGAGTTCTCTGATTTGAGAAAGATATAATACTGCAAATATAAGTATTGTAATCACGCTTTTCTAAATATTATTTGGTACTATAAGGAATTTATCCAAGTACTAATTTTTCTTGGCATTTTATGAATTTATTTGAGTGCTCATATTTAGTCTTATATACTTGAAAAAAATATAATTGGATGCATCGTTTCATGTGCGATGTCTAAAAGTTGCACCTTTGGGTGTATGCCTTTTAAATAAAAGAGGACCATTTTATATATTTTAAACGCTATGAAGAGAACGTCTACTTTTCACTCAGGCGTAAAATATGGATCGATTGATCTGAGTAGACTTTTAGTATGAGGAAGTATTAATCCCGATAGGATTTACAAGAGTATTGATTCCAATAGGATTTAAAGGAGTATTGATCCCGGTAAGACATTAAGTCTGAGGGAATTCCCAAATAAATTAAATGTATATCTTAGTAGATTTGTCCCAAAGAGACATTTATCTTATCTGATGTTGAATCCTAATTAGAGTATATGAACATACTTCCAAGTAGAGAGGGGCACATGTCCGAAATAATATTTGAGATTTTCATTAATATCTACGGGATAATCAATCAAGTCATAATTCAATTAGCCGTTAAGAAAGGCTTATATATTTAATATGAATGGTCGTTGTTGGACCGAATATAAGTCACGTGTTTGTTCCAAGTGAACTTTATTCTTTTATCTTGACTTGAATACAAACTCATTATTTATCATGAGATTCTTGACTCTGACATGGAGTTCTTGATCCTTTTGTGTACGTGTAGTATATGTATTTTTGAAGAACTTATTCAACATTATTTGAAGTGTTTATGCTTGATATGAGCAAGACAACTACCTGAGTTGAGAGATGGTAAACAATATTTGAATTTTCTTAGGAATTCTATCTCCCAAGGAAATCGATTATTTGTATCACTTCTTATTATGTCAGGTCAAATTGACTAATCTTGAAGTATAAGTAATCTACCTAGTGTTCGAGTTTTGAGGTATGAGAACTCAAACACTGGAATCATAATTGACAGTTTCCGTCTTAATAATCTCTGGTAGGATAGATAGTTTTGATGTTGATGGACTTTCAAATGGTCCAGTTCCAACATAGGGATGGTACCAGAGCTCTCTTTATCAATTATATTTTACTCTAGTCGTAAACTATGGAGGTTCCAAGATATTGTCGAGGATCATGCCATATCTTGATTTGATTTAGTCGTACATGGTTTGATGAGTTCTCGATTTAAAGCCTTATTGCTGGAGTACTTTTTACTGCTCTCTTTATAAATTTCTCGCATCATATATTTTGCGTGTCTAGGTCCTTGTGGCATTTTAGCTTTGGAACCCTTGAATATTCTCAAATATAATTCTCCTTCAACAAGGCAGTATGGGATGAGATGCACTCAGAGTTATCAAAATGCGTGTTTGTCTTTGGGAAAGTCTTATTATGCAAGTAATCAATGAATTTATTATGCCAATTCCAAATTACATTAGTTGAGCTTACCTCATTTTCATCCTGATTGATGGTAGATTGGGCATCGTTGGAATAAAGAATGACCCGATCCCGAGACTTCTTAATCCGAAAATGATATTTCTCAACAAGAGCCCAGAGTTATTTCCGGAGTCATTGATATCAAAAGTAGATTCGAGACTAGCACATCTGACTCGAATTTCTTGGGCTGCATAAATTTTTTGATTTGATCAATCGTTATAACGTATTTGCTCTGAGTCCCCAAGCCAATTCGTGCCTTGTAACATATACTTCATACGCGATTTCATTGTTATTAATAATGCAACTTTTATGAATTGTCTAACTACTTTCCCATTGGTGCATTAAGCATTGTCCCTAACCTGGGACTTTTAATACTTGTGAACCTAATTGTGTAAAAGGCCCATATCCGATAATTATCCCAGAAGCAACATGTACTTTTTTTTTAGCTTCGGGTAATATGTTCGAGCTAAGATTAACCATGAAATCTACTAAACTTATGATTTTATACCCGTACATGACTGATAAATAGCATTATATTCACTAAGTTTGAATACACATTTAGCTAGCCTTCCTAACAGTTCATGTTTATGCAAAAATTTGCGTAATAAAAATACAGTGACTATGGAAATTAGAAGACATTGGGAATAAAGCCTTAAATTTAGGGCAACTACTATTAATGCCAACTCCTCAAAACATAGATACGTAGTTTTCGTGTCTAAAAGCATTTTATAATAGATAGGAGATTGTGTACCTTTATCTTCTTAAATTAAGATTGCATTTACCCAAACATCCGAGACTGTGGTATACTAGCAACCACTTTCTCCTCGGAATTATGAAAGTAATGATGGATTGATGTACGCTAGCAAGTCCGGATGATTCGACGTTTTGGACTAAACCGACCTTTCGAAGTTTTGTAACTTTATATTTATTATTTGGCTCTAGTTTCTTCTTTTTCTTGACCAGATTATACCGCGAGGTCAATATTGAGCTAATAAACTATTACTCCGGTGGTATACCTGTTATGTTAGCATAGGGTCAAGCAAAGAAATTTCTGTTAGCAAGTAAAAGTATAATAAACTTACCTTTAAATTCGGTGTCGAGTCTCAACCAAAGTAAACCTTCTTATTTGGGAAGTCAATGATAGTTTCTAGTTTTCAAGCATTTGACCTCGTGGATTCTGATTCTTTCAGTTCAATGATTATTTCCAAAAATATGTTTCTAATTGTCCATGGCTATTAATGAACCTTCTTCCTTGTAGTCTTTAATTATCCATCCCGCACCTATCTTTTCTTTTCCAGTTATCAGGTGCGGTATTTGTGTAAGCAATCTCGTAGGTGTATTACCCATGATTTTTCTAACCTTCATTCTTCTCCTGTGGAATTTGGCAATTTAACAAGATGATTTCTTACCTGTTCGAGAAAGTCCGGATCTTTTTCAGCCCGTGAATAAAATTCTGTATCTCTTTGCTCGGACCTGCTTTTTATATTTCTGCGTTTAGATTCGGATCACCCAAGAACAACCTCCGTTTTGTTTTCAAACCTATTTTTGACTTTCGATTGAACCTATGTGCCTTCCGCTATTTGAAGCTCGGTGCTGTAGCAGTTATGCAAATCATTCTCATGGGATAGTTGGGAATCCCGAAGGTGTTCTATTCACTCGTTCTGTTCCTTGATCTGTTTATGTAAAGCTAGAACAAAAACTTTCAAATTAAAATTAACTAATGTATTTGAACCTCATGTTTCAGAACTGTTTGGAGGGGATTCGTTATAATCAGTTCCGGTAATAATAGTTGCAATATACCGATGTACATTCTCCATATTTATCTGCTTGTTGCTTACTTATCATTATCATGGCTATTCTTCCCTTTTCATTTTGCATGGTAAAACCATCTCCATCTTGGTTGTCCTCAACTGTGTTGATTGATAATTTTTTGCCATGATGAAGATTTAAACTGAAAACAAGCATATATTAACAAAAAAATATTAGTATCTTTGGATGAATAGCAAATTTTCTTGATTTCCCGATAACGGAACCGAACCGTTTAACCAAAAAAAATGATTTCAAGGTCAAAGTAATAATTATATATGACGTGCCACAAGCAATCGATTCGATCCGAAAGATATAAATTTTTTTTAATACAATGTGATAGAGACGTGAAAAATAAATTCAATGATCGATAATATAATAAAAATAAAGTAGAGAAGAAATAATTCTTATTGAATGATCCTTGATAGGATGTTGAGAAGAAAAGAGCTTGAAGGACCGAACTATGGTTAACTTGGGAGCAAGATGCTATGAATTACAATGTATAGAATTGCAGAGAAGATAATTATATTCTCCTGATTGTGATAAAAGTGTGTCTATTTATAGGGCTAAATCTAAGTAACCATTCTCCTTGATATGGGTCTTTAGGACCATTTACTCAATCCATCTGTTACTTTTTGAAGACTTGTAACAGACGTGTAAATGCTAAAATTTCATAACTGATGAGTTAATTCCACAAATGATGAGTTAATTTCATAACTGATGAGTCCATTTCGTGCTTGTTGAGTCAATCTCGTGCCTATTGAGTTAATCTCGTGCATGTTGCGTCAATCTTATGCCTGTTGAGTCAATCATGTACCCGTTGATTCAATCTCATAATTGATTGCCTTGTTTTGACTGTTATAATAATTTATTACATTTATTTTATGTTACATAATTGATTTGTAACTGATGGAGTAATGATGATAAATCCCATATAATCTGGGATTGATTGATTCTTTCCTCATTTGTAATTATGAACTATTCTCCTGTACCTAATCCGGGGCTATTATGTGATAATCAATTCTGAGACTCACAGGTACGACACCAGTATGTTCGGTCTCGAGGATGTTTCATATATCACCTTTACATGTCATTCTTCACTTTTCTCATAACTTTGCTAACACATGTCATCATTTAATAGACCCATTTGGCGAGTCTATATTTCACTAATACAATCATACCTTAGTAGTATTATCATTTTAGTTGCCTCATGTTCCAGTTGTTCGGCAATTGTGCACCGTTTCCTGCTTCGAGTTTGTATGAACCTTTGCCGGTAATCCCGATGACTCGATATGGACCTTCCCAATTCAGTCCCAGCTTCCCATCGTTCGGGTTTCGGGTGTTCAGTGTTACTTTTCTTAATACCATGTCCTCGATATTGAAGTATCGGAGGTTGGATCTTTGGTTGTAATATCTTTCTATCTGCTGTTTCTAGGTGGCCAACCGGACTAGGGTGACCTTGCGCCTTTCATCCAATAGTTCCAGGATCGTGCTCATGGCCTCCCCGTTTGATTCTTCGGTTACATATCGAAACCTGAGGCTCGGGTCTCCCATCTCAACCGGTATTAGTGCTTCAGCACCATAGACCAATGAAAATGGAGTGACCTGGGTAATAGATTACGAGGTTGTACAATATACCCACAAAATTTCAGGCAGAATTTCCTTCCATTTCCCTTTGGCATCGGTCAACCTTATCTTAAGGTTTTGACGTATGGTCTTGTTCGTATACTTCACCTATCCATTCTCACTAGGGTGGTAGGTGCTGACAAGATCTTTTTGATCTTATGGTCCTCGGAAAATTTGCTTACCTTCTTGTCGATGAACTTTTTCCTATTAGCACACATTATCCCGACCGGTATACCGAATCGGCATATTATGTGTTCTTCCCCGACCTTCTCGAATGCTTGATCTTTGACCCACTTAGATAAATAGTCAGTCATAAATAGTTTAGATTGAGCCTTACCAGGTGACCATGGCGGGAGAGAAACAATGTCCATTCGCCACTTCATGAACGGCCAAGGCGACAGGACCAAATGTAGAAACTCCCTTGGTTGATGGATCATTTGTGCATTCCTCTGACAGCCGTCGCATCTCCGTACAAAGTGCTTCTCTTCTTTCTCCGTGTTGATCCAGTAATAGCCATCTTTGATTATCTTACGGACCAATGATTCTTCCCCTGAATGGTTCCAATAGGTGCCTTCGTGAACTTCCCTCAAACATATGGCGAGTGGGCTGTCACGACCCAAATCTTTACTCAGGTCTTGATGGCACCCAACACCGTGGTCAGGCAAGCCAACATTTAATTTACTAGTTAATTCCCCTTAGTGCGAAACTTTTCCAACACTTTCCAAATTTTCAAGTTTGAGACATTAAGTAAAAGCGGATGGAGTTTGACTAACATAAGCAGAAATAGCCATAAGGGATCATAAACAATATTTACAGCCCAAAAATAAAATGTCTACTACGTGTGTGCCAGGAACTAGTGTCACAAGTCTACATGCATACCAGTAGAGTATAACAAAAGATGAATAAATTTTCCTACTATCTGAAAGAACTAGATAGGAATAAGCAAAGAAGACTCCATAGTGCTGCTAAAGATCGCCAAGAGAAGCAGCTCACCGTGAAATCAAATCTAGGTATATATCAAGATCGAGCATCGGACTAATTGTAACGATCCAGTCGGTCGTTCTGAGAGATAGATCCCCAATCCCCTAATAACTGCTTCTCCCATGTCTATTTATTCTTTTGGAACTTGTCGGAACGCTGAGTGGTGAAATTCAGAGGGGTTTTGGACACAGAGTCCATAAATGTGAAATTTAACTTTAGAATTCGGGCCGCAGTTAGAACTGTGTGAAGACGGATCCGGAATGGAATTCCATCGACTCCGTTGGGTGATTTCGAGGTCAGGAGCGTGTTCAGAATGTGTTTTCGAGGTCTGTTGTAGATTTAGGCTTGAATTGGCGAAAGTTAGAATTTCGGCGATTTCGGCCGATAGGTGAAATTTTGATATCGGGCTCGGAATGGAATTCTGAAAGTGACAGTAGGTCCGTAGTGTCATTTATGAACTGTGTGTGAAATTTGAGGTCATTCGGATGAGTTTTGACGTGATTCGGCATCGAGTGTGGATTTTGGGAAATTTATAAGTTCTTAGGCTTGAATCTATGCATAATTGATGATTTTGATGTTATGAGATGTGTTTTAAAGCTCGACTAAGTTTGAATGAGGTATTAGGGTTGGTTGGTAGTTTTGGTTGAGGTCCCGGGAGCCTCAGGTGTGTTTCGGGTGCCCAAACGGGCAATTTTGGCCTTAATCATATTGCCGGTTTTCTGGTTTTCATAGCAGCAGCTTTTTGTTAATCACGATCGCGAGAGTTCCTCCGCGATCGCAGAAGGTAAACGGAGGCCGACATAAATTTTTGCTTCACGATCGCACAAGTCCCTCCGCGATCGCAGTGGTTTGGACAGTTTGGTCTCTGCGTTCGCACGTCTAGGATCGCGATCGCATAGAGTACCTTACGCTTGTGGAAGATTTAATATTTGTTCTACGTGGTCGCGTGAGTGTGTACACGATCGCAAAGGTCCGGGTCTGTAAGGTTCGCGATCGCGAGTGTAGTCCTGCGATCGCATAGTCGGAATGTCAGGCGTGGGCTCATAACTCTCCGCGATTGCATAGACCAAACACTGGGCAGATTCATTAAAACCCCAAACTCGAGGGTTTAAACCATTTTTCACAATTTTCAAATTTGAGAGGCCGGGAAGTGCAATTTTTGGAGGGTTTTGCACCTGGGCAACTTGGGTAAGAAATTTCTATCCGATTTAGACTAGTTTCCATGATTCCTAACTTAAATCTAGTCCTTAATTTCGAAAATTTGGTGGACAAATTGGGAAGAAGTTGGATAAACTTCATAGACCGAATTCTTGCATTTTGATTGAGTTTTTGACATCCGATTTGAGAGATTCTTATACGATTAGACTCGTGAGTGAACGGGTGTCCGGAATATATAATTTTTACCCGATTCCGAGACGTGGGCCCGGGGGACCTTTTGGGTGAGTTTCCTAATTTCATGTATTAGCTTTGAAATAATTAGCTATTTTGATTCCTTGAAGTATTATTTACATTATGCAATCGAATTTAATAGATTTGGGCCATACGGAGTCGGATACTCGTGGAAAGAGCATGATTTTGGGTTGACTAGCGCAATCGAGGTAAGTGGCTTGCCTAACTCTATGTTGGGGACTTTCCCTTAGGCTATTTGATGTTATTTGTTGATTTGGTGCCGTGTACGTGAGGTGACGAATTCGTACACGGGCCCTTGTTTGCTAAAATTCCATTTTCCATCACATGACACTACCCATTTTTACACATATTACATTGTTCACTATATTATTTAGGTAGTCTAGATTAGAGAGAAGCATGTCTACCTTCTCTTACTTGAATCCCTCTTAAATTCTACTATGTGCACCATGCTTAGGTAGTTTTATCCTTATTATTTCCTGTTATTTTTCTTGACCTGTTTGAGTACATTTATATCCGGCATACACCTGCATTGCAACTTTAAATTGGGAGTATGGACTAGATTCTGGGAGCTTTCCCCCTGTACTGCATTGCATATTTAAATTGGTACTACGGACGAGATTCCGGGAGATTTTCCCCTGTACTGTATTATATATTTGTTATTGAGATATATGTTGTGCTGGGCTGAGGGCTCTCTTTTACTATTTCTTTCAGCTTACCGTTTTTACTGTTTTGCCTTAGCTTATTATCTCTATCTGTTTAGATTTTCACTATTTTTACTATAAACATCCAGTAGAGCCTTAACCTGACCTCGTCACTACCTGACTAAGGTTAGGCTTGGCACTTACTGGGTACCAATTGTGGAGTACTCATGCCCTTTCCTGTGCATGTTTTTCCATGTGCAGATCCAGGTACCAGCACACAGTACTGTGGATAGGAGTATCTTTCGTAGCTACCAGGAGACCGCGAGGTAATTCTACCGCGTCCGCAGAATCCCACAAGTCCCATTCTACTCTAGTATAGGCATAGAAGACTTATATACAATTTTCCTTTATTTCATTGTATAGAGCTACATTAGTACAGAGCTTGTGACTATTGTGACGTTTCGGGTTTTGGGAGTGTGAAATTTGTATATGCCGAGTGACTGAGTTATATGCTTTTTTCTCCTTTTCTGTTTCCATTATTATATTGTTTTATTTCCCGCAAGTTTAGGGCTTAACTAGTCGTAGAGACTAGGTGCCGTCACGAGGCCGATCGGAGGGTAATTCGGGTCGTGACAAGTTGGTATCAGAGCGTCTAGGTTCATAGGAATCACAAGTCACAAGCCGGTTTATTAGATTCTCACGGATTGGTGCGGAGACGTCCGTATCTATCTTCGAGAGGCTATGTAACTGTTAAGAACCATCATATCCTTTGGTATTCCTTATCGTGCTAGTTACTGTCATCAAAATTCTTAAAATCTATTCTATTCTTGCTTACAGATGGTGCGTACCCGTACCAGACGTACTGATGATCAGGCACCCGAGACCCCAGTCAGAGCCACCAGCGGCAGGGGCCGGGGCAGAGGACGAGCACGCGGTGCAACCCGAGCACCAGCTAGAGCAGAGACAGAGGAGACCCCCGCAGCCATAGTTGGAGGGGCACAGGAGGTCCCTACTATTACTCCAGCCCTCCAGGAGACATTGGCCCAGTTCTTGAGTTCCTTCAGCACTCTGTCTCAGGCAAGACTACTCCCGATAACTCCAGCTATATCCCAGGCTGGGGGAGGGGCACAGACTCTCTCAGCCCGTACTCCTCAGCAAAGGGTTCATATTGGGCAGGTTCCAGAGTATATTCCTATTCCCCCAGCAGCTCCAGCTCAGCATGAGACTAGGGTGGCTTCTTATGAGGCAGAGCAGCTCCGACTTGGGAGGTACAAGAAATACCACCCACCTGATTTCAGCGGACTAGCTACGGATGACGCTCTGGGTTTTCTTGAGGAGTGTCATCGCATTCTCCGCACTATGGGTATTGTGGAGACAAGCGGAGTTTCTTTTACTACCTTCCAGTTGAGGGGGGCAGCGTATCAGTGGTGGCGTGCCTTTGAGCTGAGTAGTCCGGAGGAGGCAACCTCACTTACTTGGGATCAGTTCTCTGAGATGTTTTTGCTTGAGTTCGTCCCTTAGAGCCTTAGGGATGCTTGGCGTGCAGAGTTTGAGTAGCTACGCCAGGGTACCATGACTATGTTAGAGTATGCATTCGTTTTTCAGTGATTTGGCTCGTCATGCATCAGCCTTGGTTGCCACTGTCAGAGAAAGGGTTCGACGTTTTATTGAGGGACTCCACCCCAGTATTCAGACCAGTATGGCTAGAGAGTTGGAGGCAGATATCACTTACCAGCAGGCTGTGAGTATTGCCCGTAGGATTGAGAGTATGTTAGCCCGGGATAGGGAGGAGAGAGAGTCCAATAGGTCTCGAGAGACGAGTCATTTTTTGGGAGTTTGTGCACCAGCAGCACGCTATGGCAGGGGTTTTATGAGTTGCCCTATTCATTCAGCTCTTCCAGCAGCCAGTGGTATTCCAGCTCCTCATAGACCTTAGGAGCCTTATTATGCACCACCAGTATCTTATGTTCCTCCTGCTCGAGGTGCTATCACCGGCCAGTCCAGCATCCTAGTTTAGAGTCAGCACCAGCCGCCACGTCCTCCGATGGGTTGTTTTGGGTGTGGTGACCCTCGCCATGTGATCAGAGATTTCCCCAGAGCTAGGAGGGGTGCACCATCCCAGTCTTATCATACCCCACATGCTCCACCGGGTCCTCCAGCTATTCTCCCAGCCCCAACTGCTACCCCACCTACTCAGACAGCTCGAGGTGGAGGTCTGGGAGTTAGAGGTTGCCCTAGAGGGGGAGGCCAAACCAGATATTATGCTCTTCCAGCCCGTTTAGAGGCCGTTTCTTCAGATTTAGTCATCACAAGTATTGTCCTTGTTTGTCATAGGGATGCATCCGTGTTATTTGATCCAGGCTCTACGTACTCATATGTATCTTCTTATTTTGCTTCACACCTGGGGAAATCTCGGGATTCTTTAGGTTCCCCTGTATATGTTTCTACTCATGTGGGAGATTCTCTTGTTGTGGACCGCGTATATCGGTCGTGTTTGATTGTTGTCAGTGGGTTTGAGACCAGGGCTGACCTATTATTACCCAGTATGGTAGACTTCGACGTTATATTGGGCATGGACTGGTTGTCTCCCTACTATGCCATTCTTGATTGTCATGCAAAGACCGTGACGCTGGCTATGCCAGGTTTACCAAGGTTAGAGTGGAGAGGTTCTTTAGAGTATACTCCCCGTAGAGTAATTTCTTTTCTTAAGGCTCAGCGGATGGTTGAGAAGAGATGTGATGTGTATTTGGCTTATATGAGAGATGTTAGTGCTGAGACCTCTACAGTTGAGTCAGTTCCAGTTGTGCGAGACTATCCTGATGTATTTCCAGCTGATCTTCCGGGTATGCCACCCAACAGAGATATTGATTTCGGTATTGATTTGTTGCCGGGCACTCAGCCCATTTCCATTCCTCCCTATCGCATGGCTCCTCCTGAGTTGAAGGAGTAGTTGCAGGAGTTGCTTGATAAAGGTTTCATCAGGCCCAGTGTATAACCGTGGGGTGCTCCGGTATTATTTGTGAAGAAAAAGGATGGTTCGATGCATTTGTGTATTGACTACCGGCAGCTGAATAAGGTGACAGTGAAGAACAGGTACCTATTGCCTCGCATCGATGATCTATTTGACAAGTTACAGGGTGATAGGGTGTTCTCCAAGATTGATCTACATTCGGGCTATCATCAATTGAAGATTCGAGAGCCGAATATCCCGAAGACTGTCTTCAGAACTAGATATAGCCACCATGAGTTCCTTGTTATGTCATTTGGGCTGACCAATGCCCCGGCAGCCTTTATGCACCTGATGCATAGCGTATTTTGGACTTATCATCTTGATACTTTCTTCATCGTGTTCATTGATGACATTTTGGAATATTCTCGGTCCCAGGAGGACCATGAGCAGCATTTGAGGACTGTGCTTCAGACTTTGAGGGAGAAGAAATTGTATGCCAAATTTTCTAAGTGTGAATTTTGTCTTGATTCTGTGGCGTTCCTAAGCCATGTGGTGTCTTATGATGGGATCAAGGTAGATCCGAAGAAGGTGGAGGCGGTGCAGAGTTGGCCTACACCGTCTTCAGCTACTGAGATCCGCAGTTTCCTCGGGTTGGCTGGGTACTATTTCCGTTTTGTGGAGGGATTTTCATCCATTGCAGCGCCCATGACCAGACTGACCCAAAAGGGTGCCCCTTTCATATGGACAAAGGAGTGCGAGGAGAGCTTTCAGAAGCTCAAAACAGTCCTGACTACAGCTTCTGTGTTGGTATTGCCTACGGGTTTGAGGTCCTATACAGTCTATTGTGATGCTTTGAGGATTGTCATGGTAGCGGTGTTGATGCAGGACAGTAGGGTGATTGCCTACGCGTCCAGACAATTGAAGGTTCATGAGAAGAACTATCCAGTTCATGATCTCGAGTTGGCAGCGATTGTTCACGCCCTGAAGATATGGCTTCATTATTTATATGGTGTTCCCTGTGAGATATTCACGAATCACTAGAGTTTGCAGCACATATTCAGGAAGAAGGATCTCAATTTGCGCCAGCGTAGGTGGTTGGAGTTACTCAAGGATTATGACATCACTATACTATACCACCCGGGGAAGGCCAATGTGGTGGCTGACGCCTTGAGTCGCCGGGCAGAGAGTTTGGGAGTTTGGTATATCTTCATGCAGTTGAGAGGCCCCTAGCCTTAGATGTTCAGTCCTTAGGTAGTCCGTTCGTGAGATTGAATCTTTCTAAGCCTTGCCGGGTATTTTCTTGTGTAGTTGCTCAATCTTTTCTTTATGATCACATTCGGGAGCGCCAGTATGATTATCCCAATCTTCTGGCTCTTCAGGATAGAGTTCGGTGGGGTGATGCCAGGTATGTGACCATATGTGATGATGGCGTCATGAGGATGCATGGCCGTATCTGTGTGCCCAATGTAGATGGGCTTTGGGAGTTGATTCTTGAGGAGGCCCCTAGTTCGCGGTATTCCATCCACCCGGGTACTGTGAAGATGTACTAGGATCTGAGACAACACTATTGGTGGCAAAGGATGAAGAACGATATAGTGGAGTTTGTAGCCAAGTGTCTCAACTGTCAGCAAGTCAAATGTGAGCATCAGAGACCGGGAAGGTTACTTCAGCAGATTGAGCTTCCAGAGTGGAATTGGGAGCGGATCACCATGGACTTTGTGGTTGGACTTCCTTGGACTTTGAGGAAGCATGATGCTATTTGGGTGATTGTGGACCGGCTGGCCAAATCAGCCCATTTCATTCCAGTGTTGACTACATATTCATCCGAGAGGTTGGCTGAGATTTATATCAAGGAGAGTGTTCGCCTCCACGGTATCCAAGTATCTATCATTTCAGACAGAGGTACACAGTTCACTTCACGATTCTGGAGAGCCGTTTAGATGGAGTTAGGCACCAAGGTGGAGTTGAGTACAACCTTTCACCCTCAGACGGACGGGCAGTCCGAGCGCACGATTCAGATTCTTGAGGACATGGTCCGTGCATGTGTGATGGATTTTGGAGGGTCATGGGACCGATACTTGCCACTTACAGAGTTTACTTATAATAACAGCTACCAGTCCAGCATTGAGATGGCGTCGTATGAGGCTTTGTATGGTAGGCGGTGCAGGTCTCCAGTGGGATGTTTTGAGCCGGGCAAGGCCCTATTGTTGGGTACAGATTTGGTCCAGGATGCCCTGGACAAGGTGAAGGTGATTCAGGAGAGACTTCGCACAGCTCAGTCCAGGTAGAAGAGTTATGCGAACCGGAAGGTTCGTGATTTGGCATTTATGGCTGGTGATCGGGTTTTGCTTCGGGTATCCCCTATGAAGGGCGTCATGAGGTTCGGGAAGAAGGGTAAGCTGAGTTCGAGATTTATTGGCCCTTTTGAGGTATTGAAGTGGGTTGGGGAGGTTTCTTATGAGCTCGCCTTGCCTCCCAACCTAGCAGGAGTTCATTCGGTATTCCACGTCTCTATGCTCCGGAAGTATCACGGTGACCCGACTCATGTTTTGGAATTCAGTTTAGTTGAGTTGGACAAGGATCTATCATATGTTGAGGATCCTGTAGCTATATTGGACAGGCAGGTCAGAAAGCTCAGGTCAAAGAATATTGCCTCGGTTAAGGTTCAGTGGAGGGGACACCCGATCGAGGAGGCGACTTGGAAGGCTGACCAGGATATGTCTCTATACTCGTTCGAGGATGAACAATTTTCTTAAGAGGGGGAGAATGTAACGACCCGGTCGTTCATTCTGAGAGTTAGCGCACCGATCCCCTAATAACTGCTTCTCCCATGTCTATTTATGCTTTTGGAACCTACCGGAACGCTGGAGTTGTGAAATTCGGAGGGGTTTTGGACACATAGTCCATTAATGTGAAATTTAGCTTTAGAATTCGGGCTGCAGTTTGAACTGTGTGAAGACGGATCCGAAATGGAATTATGTCGACTCCGTTGGCTCCTTGGGTGATTTTGGGGTTAGGAACATGTTTAGAATGTGTTATCGAGGTCTATTGTAGATTTAGGCTTGAATCGGCGAAAGTTAGAATTTCGGCGATTTCGGCCGATAGGTGAAATTTTGGTATCGGGCTCGGAATGGAATTCCGAAAGTGACATCAGATCCGTAGTGTCATTTATGACCTGTGTGTGAAATTTGAGGTCATTTGGATGATTTTTGACGTCATTCGATATCGAATATGGATTTTGGGAAATTCATAAGTTCTTAGGCTTGAATCTATGCATAATTGATGATTTTGATGTTATGAGATGTGTTTTAAAGCTCAACTAAGTTTGAATGAGGTATTGGGGTTGGTTGGTAGTTTTGGTTGAGGTCCCGGGAACCTCGGGTGTGTTTCGGGTGCCCAAACGGGCAATTTTGGCCTTAATCCTATTGTTGGTTTTCTGGTTTTCATAGCAGCAACTTTTTGTTAATCCAATCGCGAGAGTTCCTCCGCGATCGCATAAGGTAAACGGAGGCCGGTAGAAATTTGTGCTTCGCGATTGCACAAGTCCCTCCACGATCACAGTGGTTTGGACAGTTTGGTCTCCGCTTTCGCACGTCTAGGATCGCGATCGCATAGAGTACCTTAGGCTTGTGGAAGATTTAATATTTGTTCTACGCGGTCGCGTGAGTGTGTACACGATCGTAAAGGTTCAGGTCCGTGAGGTTCGCGATCGCGAGTGTGGTCATGCGATCGCGTAGTAGAAATGTCAGGCGCGGGCTTATAACTCTCCGTGATCGCAACAGTTAGTCCGCGATCGCATAGACCAAACACTAGGCAGATTCATTAAAACCCCAAACTCGAGGGTTTAAGCCACTTTTCACATTTGTCAAATTTGAGAGCTCAGGAAGTGCGATTTTGGAGGGTTTTGCACCCGGGTAACTTGGGTAAACGATTTCTATCTGATTTAGACTAGTTTCCATGATTCCTAACTAAAATCTAGTCCTTAATTTCGAAATTTTGGTGGAAAATTGGGAAGAAGTTGGATAAACTTCATAGACCGAATTCTTGCGATTTGATTGAGTTTTTGACATCTGATTTGAGAGATTCTTATATGGTTAGACCCGTGAGTGAATGGGTGTCCGGAATATATAATTTTTACCTGATTTCGAGACGTGGGCCCGGGGGACGTTTTGGCCGAATTTCCTAATTTCGCGTATTAGCTTCGAAATAAATAGCTATTTTAATTCCTTGAAGTGTGATATACATTATGCAATCGAATTTAATAGATTTGGGCCACCCAGAGTCGGATACTTGTGGCAAGAGCGTGATTTTGGGTTGAGTAGCGCCGTCGAGGTAAGTGGCTTGCCTAACTCTATGTTGGGGCCTTTCCCCTTAGGCTATTTGATGTTATTTGTTGATTTGGTGTCGTGTACGTGAGGTGACAAGTTCGTACACGGGCCCTTGTTTGCTAAAATTCCATTTTCCATCACATGACACTACCCATTTTTACTCATATTACACTGTTCACTGTATTATTTAGGTAGTCTAGATTAGAGAGAAGCATATCTACCTGCTCTTACTTGGATCCCTCTTAAATTCTACTATGTGAACCATGCTTAGGTAGTTTTATCCTAATTCTTGCTTGTTAATTTTCTTGAACTGTTTGAGTACATTTATATTTGGCATACACCTGCATTGCACATTTAAATTGGGACTACAGACTAGATTCCGGGAGCTTTCCCCCTGTACTGCATTGCATATTTAAATTGGAACTACAGACGAGATTATGGGAGCTTTCCCCCTGTACTGCATTGAATATTTAAATTGGGACTACAGACGAGATTCCAGGAGCTTTCCCCATGTACTGCATTGCATATTTGTTATTGAGATATATGATGTGCTGAGCCGAGGGCTCTGTTTTACTATTTCTTTCAGCTTACACTTTCTATTGTTTTGCCTTAGCTTATTATCTCTATCTGTTTAGGTTTTCACTGTTTTTACTATAAACATACAATAGAGCCTTAACCTGACCTCGTCACTACGTGACTGGGGTTAGGCTTGACACTTACTGGGTACCAATTGTGGAGTACTCATGCCTTTTCCTGCGCATGTTTTTCCATGTGCAGATCCAGGTACCAACACAGAGTACTGTGGCTAGGAGTATCTTTCGCAGCTACCAGGAGACCGCGAGGTAATTCTGTCGCATCCGCAGAATCCCACGAGTCCCCTTCTACTTTAGTATAGGCATAGAAGACTTATATACAATTTTCCTTTTTTCATTGTATAGAGATACATTAGTAAAGAGCTTGTGACTATTGTGACGTTTCGGGTTTTGGGAATGTGAAATTTTTATATGCCGAGCGGCTGAGTTATATGCTTTCTTCTCCTTTTCTGTTTCTATTATTATATTGTTTTATTTTCCGCAAGTTTAGGGCTTACCTAGTCGTAGAGACTAGGTGCCATCACGAGGTTGATCGGAGGGTAATTCGGTTCGTGACACTGATACCCACATGCACCCGCCTCAGAACATGTACAATTAAGTACAGAAGCGTAGCATGAGTACATAAATAGATATGTACCCAATGAGTATCCAGTCTAATCTCGAAGAAGTAGTGACGGGAGGTCGACTTGACACTTACTAGGGTCCAAAAAATATAATTAAGCAGGATATAATGAAGGTAACAAGTATGCGAGGATAATAAGGCAACAAATATCGAAATGTAACCTCAATTCAATTTAAGTGGTGAAACAATAATAAGCAAGTTCTCACTTCATTTCCCCCTAGATTTCTATCAATTCAATAGTCATAAAGACGTCAAAAAAATTAGCATACGCATAACGGAACAAGGACAACCGGCCTAAGCCATCATAAAAACAATATATGTGCATTGCCGAAGGGTCGAACGACGCGAACCGTAGATGCATCCACCAACCTGCCGTGGCGTACGGCCCGCTCCCATGAGAGTGGGGGAAAACAACACTCCGCTCGCGGAATATAAATTGCGAAGCGGTCACATGCACAATTCACATATTTCTTTAAACCCCTTTCGATGAAAATTTCCTTTAAAATACCAAGTTCCATTATTTTATTGAAACAACGTTGCATACAATGAAGTCGTAAAGCATATAGATCAATTTGAGGAAATTCATAAGGCATGGTGTGAGCCTAACTACCCGGACATAACAATAATAGTCACTACGCACAGACTCTCATCACCTTATACGTACGTAGTCCCCACAAACATTAGCACATAATCATTTAGTTCACCTATGGGGAAAATTCCCTCTTACAAGGTTAGAAAAGAGACTCACCTCGTATCGAGCCTACTTTCCGTGTCAAGAATGCGCCCGAAGCTCCAAACTCATCTTCCAAGGACTCGAAACTAATCAAATATTGCAAAAATGAATTAATCTATGCTCAAAAGTATGAAATTCCCCTATTTAATTAGTTATTTCAGCATACTTTGAAAATTCCAAAAATACCCCCCGGGTCTACATGCTCGGATTCCGGAATTTTTCTAAGGAAATACTCACCCATAGTCTAAGGATAAATAATATGTAGTTTTTGCATGATCTCATAACCAATTCCTTGGTAATTCTCTCATTTTTCATAGAACCCTAGGTTTTCATGCTAACCCATGATTTCCACTAATTAATATGTTAATTTACCAATGAATTCCAGTATTAAACTAAGATTAGGGTAAGAATTACTTACCTTACAGTAGCTAGGTCATTTTTCCCTTTTGCAAGTTCTTAAAATAGCCAATGGTGGAAGGAAATGGTGAAAAATGGCTTATTCTCGTGCTTCAAAAGAACCTTACTGCCTACAGGCTTTTCGCACCTGCGGCTCAAGGACCGCACCTGCGGTCTCGCGTCTGCGTGAAAATCTCGCATCTGCGGAAATAGGGGAGGGGGTCCTTAGTTCGCACCTGCGGCTCCGCTTTTGCGAAAATCTATCCGCACCTACGAAATTTGGAAAACTCACCTGGGTCCACAGGAGTGGTCTCGCACATGTGACTGGGCCACCGCAGGTGCAGTCGCACCAGACCTGGTGCACCAGCGGCTGTTTTAGCTGGTTTTTGGCCTCGCGCGACGCTTAAATGGCATCCTGGCTCACCCGAGACCCCTTCCAAATATACCAACAAGTCCTAAATCATAATACGGACTCGCTCGAGCCTTCGGAACACCCATAACAACGCTAAAACTAAAAATCACACCTAAAAACCCCTAGGATCAAACTTAAGAATCTTTAAGTTCTTGAATTTGTTTTCATTACGCCGAACCTACCTATACTACTCGGAATGACACCAAATTTTGTGAGCAAGTCATAAATGACATGACAGAACTATTCTCGGTCTCGGAATTCCGTTCAGACCTTGATAACATAAATCACGTTCAAAACCACAATTTGAACTTAAAGAAACTCTTATTTGACCATTTGGCGCTGAAACGCTCCCGGGTCATCCAAAAATTGTTCCAAACATACGTCCAAGTCTGAAATCATCATACGAACCTACAAGAACTTTCAAATCTCGATTCCGAGGTCGTTTACTCAAAATCTTCACCAAAGTCAAACTTGGCCTTTAAGGCCAACCTTAAGGAACCAAGTGTTCCTATACCATTCAAAACTCCTCCAAATCCCGAACGACCCGTCCCCACAAGTCATAAATTAGTAAAAGCAACTACGAGAAGTCTAATTTAGAGGCACTGGTTCCTAGAACGCAAAATGACATGTCGGATCGTACCATTCTCCACCTCTTAAACAAGTATTCATCCTCGAACGGGTCTAGAATCATACCTGAAGTGCTGAATAAGTGTGGATATCTACTCCGCATGTCCTCCTCAGACTTCCAAGTCGCCTCCTCGACTGGTTGGCCCCTCTACTGGACCTTAACGGTGGAAACTCTCTTGGACCTCAACTTGCGATCCTGCCTGTCAATAATAGCAACTGGCTCCTCCTCGTAGCCCAATCTCTCATCTAGATGAATGGTGCTGAAATCTACATAGTGAGAGAAGTCGGTGTGATATCTCTGGAGCATGGACACATAAAAGATCGGATGAAATCCTGATAAACTGGGAGGTAAGGCAAGCTCATAAGCAACCTCTCCAACTCACTTCAACACCTCGAATAGACCTATAAACCTGGGGCTCAACTTGCCCTTCTTCCCAAACCTCATAATACCCTTCATCGGCGAGACTTTTAACATAACCTTATCTCCCTCCATGAATGACACATCACACGCCTTCCGATCCGCGTAACTATTCTGTATGGACTGGGCTGTGCGAAGCCTCTCCTGAATCAACTTCACTTTCTCCAAAGCATCCTTCACCAGGTCGGTGCCATACAACCCTCGCCCTGCTCAAACCACCCGATTGGAGAACGACATCGCCGACCATACAAGGCTTCAAATGGAGTCATCTCGATGCTGGATTGATAACTATTGTTATAAGAGCAAACTCGGTCAAAGGTAAGAACTGGTCCCACTAACCTCCATAGTCGATCACACATGCCCTGAGCATGTCCTCCAATATCTGAACTGTCCGCTCCGATTGCCCATCAACCTGAGGGTGAAATGTTGTGCTGAGCTCTACCCGGGTGCCCAACTCACTCTGTAATTCTCTCCAGAAGTGCGAGGTGAACTGAGGACCTCGATTGGATATAATGGACACAGGCACACTGTGCAACTGAACTATCACCCGCATGTAGATCTGGTCCAACCTCTCTGAAGTATAAGTAGTAGCTACTGGAATAAAGTGTGCCGACTTGGTCATCCCGTCCACAATGACCCAAACTGCATCAACCTTCCACAGAGTCCGAGGCAACCCAACTACGAAGTCCATAGTGATGCGCTCCCATTTCCACTCAGGTATAGGCATCTGCTGAAGCAGGCCTCCTGGCCTCTGGTGCTCGTACTTAACCTGCTGGCAATTTAGACATCTAAAAACATACTCCACCATGTCTTTCTTCATCCGCCTCGACCAGTAATGCTGCTTCAAGTCACGATACATCTTTGTAGAACCAGGATGTATAGAATACCGTGAACTGTGAGCCTCCTCTAGAATCCTCTCCCTCAGGCCATCAACATTTGGAACACACAAACGGCTCCGAAGTCTCAGAACACCATCCTCGCCAATAGAAACCTCCTTGGCACCACCATGTACCACTGTCTCCCGTAGCCCTGCCAAGCGCGGATCATCAAACTGTCGGGCCTTAATCTCCCCCAATAATGAGGACTGAGCAACCACACGTGCAAGAACTCGAAAAGGCTCTGAAAGGTCCAATCTCACCAGGCGATTAGCCAAGGACTGAATGTCCAAAGCTAGAGGTCTCTCCTCTGCTGCAATATATGCCAAACTACCCATACTCTCTGCCTTCCTGTTCAAGGCATCTGCTACCATATTTGCCTTGCCCGGATGATAAAGAATGGTTATATCATAATCCTTCAGCAACTCAAGCCACCTGCGCTGCCTCAAATTAAGATCCCTCTGCTTGAACAAGTGCTGCAAGCTGCGGTGCGCCGTATAAACCTCATAGGACACCCCATACAAGTAGTGCCTCCAGATCTTAAGAGCATGAACAATCGCCGCTAATTCCAAATCGTGCACCGAGTAATTCTTCTCATGAACCTTCAGCTGCCGTGAAGCATAAGCAATAACTTGCCCCTCCTGCATCAACACACATCCCAAGCCAGCGCGTGAAGTGTCGTAATATACTGTATACATCCCAGTGCTGGAAGGCAAAACTAGAACTGGTGTTGAGGTCAATGTTGTCTTGAGCTTTTGGAAGCTCACCTCACACTCGTCGGACCATCGGAACGGGGAATTCTTCTGAGTCAATCTAGTCAGTGGAGCTACAATGAATGAAAAACCTTCCACAAGTCGGCGATAATAACCTGCTAGACCCAAGAAACACCTGATCTCTGTAGCTGAAGTAGGGCGTGGCCAACTCTGAACTGCCTCAATCTTCTTAGGATCAACCTTGATACCCTCTACGGATACCACATGTCCCAAGAATGCCACAGAATCCAACTAGAACTCACACTTGGAGAACTTAGCATATAGCTTCTGTCCTTGCAAGGTCTGAATCACAACTCTCAAATGCTGCTCGTGCTCCCCCAGACTAGGTGAGTAAATCAAAATGTCGTCAATTAAGACAATGACAAAAGAATCAATATAAGGCTTGAATACCCTGTTCATCAAGTCCATAAATCCTGCCGAGGCATTAGTCAAGCCAAAGGACATCACCAGGAACTCAATATGACCATATTTCGTACGATCACGAATCTTCAGCTGATGGTACCCCGATCTCAAGTCAATCTTAGAAAACACCCGAGCACCCTGCAACTGGTCAAACAAATAATCGATACGCGGCAATATGTACTTGTTCTTGATGGTGACCTTGTTCAGCTGACGGTAGTCAATACACATCCGCATAGTCCCATTCTTCTTCTGCACAAATAGCACTGGAGCACCCCAAGGCGATACACTCGGTCTGATAAACCCCTTAGCCAACAACTCCTCAACCTGCTCTTTCATTTCCTTCAACACCTTCGAAGCCATACGGTACGGGGGAATAGAGATAGGCTGGGTGCCTGGAGCTAAGTCAATGCAAAAAACAATATCACGATCCAGTGGCATGCCTGGAAGGTCTGAAGGGAATACATCAGCAAAATCGCAAACTACTGGCACTGAATCAATCGTCGGAGACTCGGCGGTGGTGTCCCGCACATAAGAAAGATAAGCCAAACAACCCTTCTCGACCATATGTCGAGCCTTCAAGAAGGAAATAACCCGACTAGATGCACTAAGTGAGGAACCTCTCCACTCCAATCTAGGCAACTCGGGCATGGCTAGAGTAACTGTCTTGTCATGGTAATCTAGAACGACATGATAGGGAGATAGCCAATCCATGACCAGAATAACCTCGAAGTCAACCATGTCTAGCAACAAGAGGTTTGCTCTGGTCTCGAGCCCACGGAATATAACCACACAGGACCGATAAATCCGGTCTACCACCATAGAATCGCCCATAGGAGTGGACACATAAATAGGAGTACCTAAGGACTCATGAGGAATATCCAGGAAACGAGCAAATAAGGCTAATACATATGAATAAGTGGATCCTGGATCAAATAACACTGATGCCTCTCTACCACATACTGAAATAATACCTATGATCACGGAATCTAAGGCTATTGCATCTGACCTGGCCGGAATAGCATAGAATCTAGCTGGAGCACCAGATGACTGACCTTCGCCGGAATGAACAGGAGCTGACTGGACTCCCCTTGTCTGGCCTCCACCTCTAGGACGAACCATGTCGTCCTGTCCTCCACCTCTAGGTGGACGGACTGCTGGTGCTGGACCCATCAACTGGTAACCCTGCTGCACTGCCTTGCCTCGAAGCCTGGGATAAAACCTCTTCATATGACCTAGGTCCCCACACTCATAACAACCCCCCGGCACCATAGTCTGCTGCCCTGAAGAAGAACCCTGAATAGCTTAAGGGCGATATGAACTCTCTGGCATAGCACTGAAGTAAGGGCTAGGGGATCCCTGATAACCTGAATAACCGCCGGATGAACCCTGAATAGCTGGAGGGCGGTAAGAACGCTCTGGCATGGCGCTGAAATAAGGCCTCGTTGGAACACCTCGGGGAGGTGGTGAGGGTGCTGAATATGGGGGCATGTTGGGCTGGCCCCTACCAAACTGACCTCTGCCCCTAGCTGGAGCACCTCTGAAATCCCTGGAAAATCTGGCTCTCTTATCCTGTTGCCTCTGCTCCCTGATCCTCGACCGATAACCCTCAATCCTGCGAGAAATCTCTACCACAAGCTGATAAGGAGTCCCCAACTCCACCTCTCGGGCCATGTTTGCCCTAATTCCTGGATGTAACCCAGCTACAAATCTTCGCACTCTCTCGTCATCAATAGGAAGTACCATGAGTGCATGACGAGACAGCTCAGAAAACCTAGCCTCGTAGTCTGTCACCGATATCTGACCCTGCTCCAGCTGCTCAAACTGATACCGCAGCTCTTCCCTCTCAGAGGGTGGAATATATCTGTCCAGGAACATCTGGGTGAACTGCTCCCAAGTGATAAGAGGAGAATGTGCCGGCCTACCAAGAATATAAGACTGCCACCATCTACGGGCCCTGCCCTCTAACTGGAAAGTAGTGAAGTCAACTCCATGGGACTCAAATATCCTCATGTTGTGCAGTCTATCCCTGCACCTATCAATGAAGTCCTGGGCATCCTCGCCACGCTCACCTTCGAAGACAGGAGGGTGCAATATGGTCCATCTATCCAGTGGCTTCTGCGGATCTCCGTCCGCAGTTGGTCTGGGCTTAGGTGTTGCTGTTACGGGCTGGGGCCCCCCACGGGCAGTGTACCCGGGGTCTGATATACTGCTGCTACATGTCCTACGGCCTGGGCAGTAGGGGTCTAGGCTCCCCCTCCCGCCTGAGATGTGGTAGGATATGCTAGAAATAAACCAACCTGAGTCATGGTATCCATGAACCGCATCATATGACCCATGACCTCCTGGAATCCCGGCGCCGTCATAAAGCCTAATGGGGCAGGATCTGCTGCGGGCGCCTCGCCCTGCTCCCTGTGATAGAATCCTCTGCAAGATCCGCTGGGGGTGATCTTAGAACAGCTCTGGGACACCCTCGTCCCCTACCTCGGGTCGGTGCCTTCCTCCGGCCTCTGCCACGACTTCGGATGACAGGTGTAGCGGCCCCTCCCGAATTTGGAATGTCAGCTGCGCGCGTCCTTACCATCTGTGAGCGAATAGAAGAGTGAGATTTAGTACACCATCAAATGCACGATAGAAGATGAATAAAGAGAGATTTCCTAACACCATATAGCCTTCTAAAGATAAGTACAGACGTATCTGTACCGATTAGCAAGACTCTAATGGGTTTGCCCGTGACTCGTGAGACCTACGTGAACCTAGAGCTCTGATACCATGTTGTCACGACCCAAATCTTGACTCAAGTCGTGATGGCACCCAACACCGTGGTCAAGCAAGCCAAAATTTAATTTACTAGTGAATTCCCCTTAGTGAGAAACTTTTCCAACACTTGCCAAATTTTCAAGTTTGAGACATTAAGTAAAAGCATATGGAGTTTGACTAACTTAAGTAGAAATAGCCATAAGGGATCATAAACCAATATTTACAGCCCAAAAATAAAATGTCTACTACGTGTGTGTCAAGAACTAGTGTCACAAGTCTACAAGCATACTAGTAGAGTATAACAAAAGATGAATAAATTGTCCTACTATCTGAAAGAACTAGACAAGAATAAGCAAAGAATACTTCGTAGTGCTGCTGAAGATCTCCAAGAGAAGTAGCTCACCGTCAAGTCAAATCCAGGTATATCTCAGGATCGAGCTCTGGCCTGATACCCAGATGCACCCGCCTCAGATCCTGTACAATTAAGCACAGAAGCGTAGCATGAGTACATAAACAGATATGTACCCAATGAGTAACCAGTCTAATCTCGAAGAACTAGTGACGAGAGGTCGACTTGACACTTACTAGGGTCCAAACCATATAATTAAGCAGGATATAATGAAGGTAACAAGTATGCGAGGATAATAAGGCAGTAAATATCGAAATGTAACCTCAATTCAATTTAAGCGGTGAAACAATAATAAGCAAGTTCTCAATTCATTTTCCCCCAGATTTCTATCAATTCAATAGTCATAAAGACGTCAAGCAAATTAGCATACGCATAACGGAACAAGGACAATCGGCCTGAGCCATCATAATAACAATATATGTGCACTGACAAAGGGGCGAACGACGTGAACTGTAGATGCATCTACCAACCTCCAGTGGCGTACGACCCACTCCCATGAGATTGGGGGAAAACAACACTCCGCTCGCGGAATATAAATTGCGAAGCGATCACATGCACAATTCACATATTTCTTTAAACCCCTTTCGATGAAAAATTCCTTTAAAATACCAAGTTCCATGATTTTATTGAAACAATATTGCATACAATGAAGTCGTAAAGCATATAATTCAATTTGAGGAAATTCATAAGGCATGGTGTGAGCCTAACTACCCGTACATAACAATAATAGTCACTACGCACGGACTCTCATCACCTCGTACGTACGTAGTCCCCACAAACATTAGCACATAATCATTTAGTTCACCTATGGGGAAAATTCCCTCTTACAAGGTAAGAAAAGAGACTCACCTCGTATCGAGCCTACTTTCCAGGTCAAGAATGCGCCCGAACCTCCAAACTCGTCTCCGATGGACTCGAAACTAATCAAATATTGCATAAATGAATTAATCTATGCTCAAAAGTATGAAATTCCCTTATTTAATTAGTTATTTCAACCTATTTTGAAAATTTCGAAAATACACCCTCGGGCCCACATGCTCGGATTCCGAAAATATTCGAAGGAAACACTCACTCATACTCTAAGGATCAATAATATGTAGTTTTTGCATGATCTCATAGCCAATTCCTTGGTAATTCTCTCATTTTTCATAGAACCCTAGGTTTTCATGCTAACCCATGATTTCCACTAATTAATGTGTTAATTTACCTACACATTCAAGTATTAAACTAAAATTAGGGTAGGAATTACTTACCTTACAGTAGCTAGGTCGTTTGTCCTTTTTGCAAGCTCTTAAAATCGTCAGTGGTGGAAAAATATGGTGAAAAATGGTTTATTCCCGAGTTTTAAAAGAACCTTACTTCCTACAGGTTTTTCGCACCTGCGGCTCAAGGACCCCACCTGCGGTCTCGCATCTGCGGAAATGGGCGTGGGGGTCCTGAGTTCGCACCTGCGGAGCAGAGTCCGCACCTTTGGCTCCGCTTTTGTGGAAATCTATCTGCACCTGCGGAATTTGGAAAACTTACCTGGGTCCGCACCTGCGAGGATGGGACCGCAGGAGCGGTCTCGCACCTGCGACTGGGCCACCACAGGTGCGGTCACACTAGACCTGGTGCACCAGCAGCTGATTTAGCTAGTTTTTGGCCTCGCGCGAAGCCTGAATGGCATCCGGGCTCACCCAAGCCCCCTTCCTATACCAACAAGTCCTTAATCATAATACAGACTCGCTCGAGCCTCGTAACACGCAAAACAACACAAAAACTAAATATCACACCTCAAAACCCCTAGGATCAAACTTAAGAATCTTTAAGTTCTTGAATTCGTTTTCATTACGCTAAACCTACCTATACTACTCAAAATGACACCAAATTTTGCAAGCAAGTCATAAGTGACATGACAGAACTATTCCTAGTCTCGGAATTCCTTTCAGACCTCGATAACACAAATCACGTTCCAAACCACAATTTGAACTTAAAGAAACTCTTATTTCACTATTTGGCGCCGAATTGCTCCCGGGTCATCCAAAACCCGTTCCGAACATACGCCCAAGTACGAAATCATCATACGAACCTACCAAAACCTTCGAATCTCGATTCTGGGGTCGTTTACTCAAAATATTAACCTAAGTCAAACTTGGCCTTTAAGGCCAGCCTTAAGGAACCAAGTGTTCCTATACCATTCCAAACTCTTCCAAATACCGAACCACCCATCCACACAAGTCATAAATCAGTAAAAGCAACTATGGGAAGTCTCATTTAGGGGCACGGGGTCCTAGAACACAAAATGACCGGTCGGGTCATTAAATGGGCCATCGAACGTTCCTCTGGACAGGGCACCTTCAGATAGGCTAAACCTGGCAGCCTTCGCGCGCAGAGCTCTCAATTCTTTAGGATCTGAGGGGGGCTTCCTAATCTTCAGGCAATCTATATAATTTTTTCTCCAATCCCAAGTTAAACTTGTTGAGTTTATTTCGGCATGGACTTCTTCCACTACCGATTTCATGAGTTTTACGACTATTCTTGAGCCGAATTCGTCCCCATCAACCGATGACCCCAAGTTAGCAAGAGCATATGCTTAGATATTTTGATCCCCAGGTACGTGTTGTATGGTCCATTCCTTGAGTCAATGCAGTGTTACCTATAATTTATTCAAGTATGTTTGCATTCGTTCCACTTTCACTTCGGTTACAATGACTTGATTTACCACAAGAAGGGAATCATACTTAGCTTCGACCACTTCGGCCCCCAAGCTTTTAGCCAATTCGAGACCTGCAATCATGGCCTCGTACTTGGCCTCATTGTTAGTCAGTTTCACAGTTCTAATAGATTGCCTGATTACGTTACCCATAGGTGGCTTCAACATGATGCCGAGTTCGGAACCCTTTGCGTTCATGGAACCATCCATTAAGAGGGTAAAGATTCCCGAGAAAGTTCCTAAGGTTAACAATAATTCCTTTTCTACTTCGGTATTCAAGTCAGCATGAAGTCGGCCACGAAGTCTGCCAAAATTTGTGATTTGATGGCAGTTTGGGGTCGATATTCGATATTGTACTCGCTAATTTCTACAGCCCATTTGGCCAATCGGCCCGAGAACTCGCGAGCGCCAATTCTCTAGGTGAGGGTACCTTATTTAGGCCTCGCCTAGAGTCCTACTAACATATTATATAGGAAATTGTGTACCTTCCTCTTCTCGAATTCAGACACACTTACCGCTATCTCGGATATCGCTAAGTATGGGTACAACTGCTCGTCTCCCTTTGCAGTATGAAGCGATGGTGGACTCGAAAGGTACAATTTTAGTTCTTCCAAAGCTTGTTGGCACTCTGTGGTCTATGAAAAGTTATTCTTGTTCTTCTTCAATAATGAGAAGAACCGATGACTCTTAGCGGAGGACCTTGATATGATACGACCCAAGGCAGTTATGCGCATGGTTAGCCTCTAAACGGTAGCGACTCGATTGTTCATTATGATCCCTAGAGCGTCGTTCTGCAGTTTGAGGCCTAGAGAAACTTCACTTGAGTTATTATGACTTGTATGCGTGGTCAGAATTGAATTTCGAGAAGTTCGGAATTGATTTGGAAATAGAATTCTAATTTCGGAAGACTTAAGTTGGAGGAATTGACTAGAGTGTGATTTTTTAGTAAACGACCTCGGAATCGGGATTTGAAGTTTCCAACAGGTTTGTATGATGATTTTGGACTTGGGTGTATGTTTGGATCGGGTTTTGGGTGACTCGGGAGCGTTTCGGCGCCTATTGTGGAAGTTGGCATTTTGGAAGAATTTCATAAATTTGGGTTGAGGTGTATTACAATGTCATCGATGTCCGTTCAGGATTCAGGGTCTGGGAATAGATCCGTATGGTGATTCTTGTATTGGGAGCGCGTCCAGAAGTGGATTTGGAGGTCCGTAGGTCATTTGGGGGGGTCATTTGGCGAAAGTTGGAAATTTGAAGGTTTTTTGAGAAGTTTGACCGGGAGTGGACTTTTTGATATCGAGGTCGAAATCCAATTTTTCGAAAGTATGTAGGTCTGTAATGTTGAATGTGACTTCTGTGCAAAATTCGAGGTCAATCATACGTGATTTGATAGGTTTCGACATCGAATGTAGAAGTTTGAAGTTCTAAAGTTCATTAAGCATTGTTTGATGTGATTTGAAGGCTCGACTCAGTCAGTATGGTGTTTTAGTACGTGTTTGTATAATTGGTTGAGGTCCCGGGGGCCTCGGGTGGATTCCAGATGGTTAATGGATTGAATTTGGCCTTATGAAGATTTTGAGGCTGCAGTCTTCTGGTGTAACCGCACCTGCGAGGTTAGGGCTGCAGGTGCAGAGAGGCAGAAGTGGCCATGAGGGTCGCAAGAGAAGTTAAGGCTTGGGAAGGCTGGGACCGAAAATGCGGTCAAGTTCCGCAAAAGACGGATCGCACCTGCGCACGTGGAGCCGCAAAAGCAGTGGCGCAGAAGCGTGGATGGGGCTGCAGATGCGGAGTTGAGGGGCCTGAAGAAGGACCACAGAAGCGGTGTTTTGACCGCACATACGGGATCGCAGAAGCGGTGAAGTGACTGCAGTTGCGAGAGGTCGCTGGGTAGTGTGTTTCTTTTAGAACGGGATTTGGCCCGCTTTCTTTCACTCTCTTGGTTTGGGCGATTCTTGGAGTGTTTCAAGAGGAGGTTTTCATCATCAATGGAAATGTAAGTTATCCCCACCTATTATGAGTTAAATACATGGATTCTATAAGGATTTAATCATGGAAATTTGTAGAAATTGTGGAATTTAAAGAGGAAAACCTAGAATTGATAATTTTGGATTATGAACACGGATTTGGGCGTGGAATTGAGAACAAATCATATATTTGAGTTCATAATGTTATGAGGAGTGTTTATCTTCGAAAATTTCTAGAATCCGGGCCCGTGGGCCCGGTGATGAATTTTTGGAATTCTTTAATTGGGGTTGGGTAATCACTTTAATAATTAGAATATGAACTTTTGAGCTTAAATTGACTAATTTATATGATATTTGACTTGCTTCAGGTCGTTTGGCACCGAGTTGAGGATTTAAAGTCCAATTTTGGACCGGAAAGTAAGCTTTGAGACTAGGTAAGTCTCCTGCCTAACTCTGTGAGGGGAAAATTACCCTAGGTGTTGTATAATGATGTATGCTGCTTGTTGTGGGGTCTATGTACGTGCGAGGTGACGAGAGCCCGTATGTATCTATATTCATGTTATTGTCCGGGTAGATGTAGGTTCACATCATGCTTTAGCTACACTATTTGAGCAGTCTCTCGCCTATTGAATTCCTCTGTTTTATATTTCTACTTGAGACTAGACTTACTATTGTGAAGACTTCACGAGTTCATGATTAGTCAACGAATAAATTTACTCTTCTTACGGTATGTTTCAGTGTTATTTATACTTCAACGAAAATGTTTTTATTTACGAAATCACAACTCACATATTTATTCGTGGGCGGGGTCAAGGACCAGTCAAACTTTCTTATTCTAATGGGATCGGGTCGTTCGCCTCGGCAGGATTATGTATTTCACTTTTATGGGACCGGGTCATTCGCCTCGAAAGTTTAACATATTATCTATGGTTCGTGCCGTTTGACCCTCGACAATGCATAATTTTATTATTTAAATTGGATCTATTCGTACGCCTCGGCATTTCCTATATCATGTCTTTATGAAATCGTGTGTAATATTCGGACAATGTATCCGTGAATTTTCCTGATTTGAAATATGACAATCAAATTGATGAAATCCACTACACCTATATGTGTGCTCCGGTTAAGGATGGAATATTTTAATGGGAAGCTTGAGTTTATTGTAAAGAGGGAAATTTGTATCACGTATTCTATGCTTATTTATTTCATTTATTTACTCTGCCTCATGGTTAGTTATCTCTTTATTGTACCAAATATCATTGGACCACTAGTGAGTGTCCATGTCAACCCCTCGTCAGTACTCCTCCGGGGTTAGGCTAAATACTTACTGGGTACACGTTAACGTACTCATACTACACTTGCTGCACATTTTTGTGCAGGTACATATATGACTAGTGGCCTTGCGCGAACTTAGGAGAGCTGCATTCCACATTACGTTCCACAACCGAAAGAGTCTCCTTCAAATTATTTCTATTTTTCCTGTCCAATTTGTATTCCGGACAGATGTTGTGTTTTATTTTGTATTCCTAGTAAATGCTCATGCACTTGTGGCATCGGGTTTTGGGATGATTATGGGTTGTTCAGTATTGAAATTGTTAAAAATATCATTATTTAGTTAGTATATTCCATCTTTTGCTATTTAATAGAATCCTTGGGGCACACCTTGTTCAAGTCTTTGAAATCTATGCACATTCTTAATTTATTTCCCTTTTTAGGCACTACTACTATGTTAGCCAACCAATTCGGGTACTTAACGTGCCGAATGTAACCTATTGTAAGGAGTTTGGATACATCGTCTTTGATGAAAGCATGTTTGACTTCTGACTGAGGCCTTATTTTCTGTTTTACCAGGTGAAACTTCGGGTCTAATCTTAGCTTATGAGTGGTTACTTCTGGTGGGATCTCTGTCATATCAAGATGGGACCAAGCAAAACAACACACGTTAGCTATAAGTAATTTAATGAGCTTTTTCCTGAGCTCCAGAGTCAAACTCGTGCCCTGGTATACGTTCCAATCGGGCAAGTGTTCGATCAATATGACTTGCTCCAGCTCCTCGACCATCGACTTGGTGGTATTAGAATTGTCAGGGGCGATGAACGGCCTTGAAAATCCATAATCATCATCCTCTCCTGCCTCTTGCTTCTCAGGTTCGGTCGGGGCCGGTGTCAGTGATTGTTATTTTTTTTCTTCTTTCCTAACCGACTACGAATTCTTTGATGTCGAGAGTGACATCGGAAACACCTCATTGAGCGCGAACATTTATTTTGCAGGAGGCTGTTTTCCGTAAACTGTCTTGATCCCTCCCGGTGTGGGAAACATCAATGCCTCGTGTAGTGTCAAGGGTGATGCCCTCATATTGTGCATCCATGTCCTTTCGAATAGAGTATTATACCTCATATCCCCTTCGATGACGTAGAACTTCATTTCCTAAATAGTTCTGGAAGTTTTCACTTGCAGAGTTATCTCCTCTTTTGTAGTTTCACATGCCATGTTGAATCCGTTTAAGACCCGGGTTGCAGGCACTATTTAATCTTGTAGACCCAGCTGCTCTACGACCCTCGATCATATGATATTGGCCGAGCTACCTAGATAAATCAATACACGCTTAGCTCGAGATTTATTATTGAGTACCCAATTTACTAGTGCATCGTTATGCGGTTGCACGATGCCTTCACCATCTTCATCGTTGAAAGAGATGGTATCCTCCAAGATGTAATCTCGGGTTCGTTTTTCCTTTGTAATGGACGCCTTAGTCCTGGGGGATGTCGTCTCCACCAATGATCATGTTGATGACGTGATGAGGTTCCTATTGCTCGGTCTGCATGTTAGAGTGTCTATTTCTGAAGTGATTTTTGCCTCGATCACTCAAATATTCGCGGAGGTGTCTGTTATTAAATAACTGGGCCACTTCTTCTCTTAGCTATCGGTAGTCTTTGGTCCTGTATCCGTTAGTGCCATGATACTTACACATCAAGTTGGAGTCTCTTTAGGCAGGATGAGATTGCAATGTCTGAGACCACTTGGTATCCTTGATGCATCCGATGGATGATACGATGCCGATAGTATCCACGTTGAAGTTGTATTCCTATAACCTCGGTGCCTCCCTGGTGTAAAGACCTGCAAAAAAAAATCTTGCTTAAAATAATGCCCGAACGAGTCCCCGGGTTGTTTTTACTGTGGAAATTCTTAGAACGGGCCAAATTTGAACAAAAGTACCCCGGGAGTTAAAGAATTAAATTTTCCAGAAATTTGGTGTTATGCGATGCACTATGCGATCGCATAACGTGTATGCGGGCCGCATAGTGGTCGCATACACGGGAAGATCACTGCCCAACTGAAGGACAACTATGTGGTCCAATCTGCGACCGCATTTCGGTTCTGCGGACCGCATAGCTGTCGCATTATTGCCTTTGATTTTTGAGGAAGGGTGTTATGTGACGCACTATGCGATCGCATAACGAGTATGCGGACCGCATAGTGGTCGCATACCTGGGCAGATTGTTTCCAGATTTTGGCCCACCTGGGGCCATTCTGCGGATCGCATTCCTGACCGCATATTTGACATGGGACTTTAATTTTCTAAAATTTTATACCCGACCCCAGCTTCATTTAACCCCTACCCCCTTTCATTTTAACTGGATTCTAAACAAAATAGAGAGAAGTGAGAGTGGGTTCTAGAGAGAGAAGTCCTCATCTTCCCCAAATTGGTCCTCCATCTCTACTCAGGCCTGGAAGTTTATCGAGTAGTCGTCATCTTCTTCATCATAAGAGGTAAGTATTCACCCTATTCCCCAAATTCTCAGAGTTTAGTTAAGAATAAAACACACATAGGTTGGTTCTTGAGAATGAAAGTTGAGACCTTGCATGCATGTGAATAATCTTCCATAACCTAGTAAAGGGAAGCAAGTAGAGTAATCTTTCGCTAAAAAAGGTTTAGTTAATCTAAGGGATCACATAGTGTTTGATAAAATGCTCAAATGAATTCAAGACTCCTAATTCTAAGGTAAATGTGTCGCATTGTGAACTAGATTGACGGTTNTGTCCGAGCATACGGTACGTGTATTGGTGTGAATGTGTGCAAATGGTTGTTCAAATTGTGTTGAAGCGTGAAGTGTATTCCTTGTCTGTCTTTAGTTGATCACCACACTACTATGCTATGTGAAATGATGCTAGTAGAACAATGAATCCAAGAGTATGAGTGTATAAGCTGAAGGTTGTGTAACAAGTAATGAAAAGGAGTTGTGGTGTGATGTAATTGAACAAAAAGGCTGTGGCAATATCGTATATGATTCACTGTTTGGTAAGGTTTGTTGTGGCACGATTTTCTTTTTATACGTATTGTGGGTTGTAAAGAAGCTAGATTCCTATTGCTGAAATTTTCTGTGATTGAATTGTGAACTGTCATTGTTGATGTGAGATATGATTGTCTGGTGGGATCGGGTTGCGCGCCACAACAGGAGGGATAAGGGTGATATGTGAGAAGTGATAAGGGTGATATGTGATTGTCCGGTGGGATCGGGTTGCACGCCGTAATAGAAACATAAGAAATGATTGTGATTGTCCGGTGTGATCGGGTTGCACGCCGCAACAGAAACATAAGAAATGATTGTGATTGTCCGGTGGGATCGGGTTGCACGCCGTAATAGAAACATAAGAAATGATTGTGATTGTCCGGTGGGATCGGGTTGCACGCCGCAACAGAAACATAATAAAGGATTGTGATTGACAGGTGGGATCGGGTTGCACGCCGCAATATAAGAAACAAGGGGGGAACTGTGATGAAGTGAAAATTGTGGAACTCCATTGTGCTTCTTTCTATATCTTTGTGCAGTGATTGTGTGACTCTCTGTCTGTCTCTTGCCTGTGCAGTGTTGAGTTTACTTAGAGTAAAGTTTGTTCATACATACCAGTACAATTCAAATATACTGACGTCCCTTTTTGCCGGGGGCGCTACATTCTTGTGATGATTGTAGGTGGTTCTATAGCAGGTACTCCAGCCCACCGACAGTAGTGCCTCCTCTACATCCTATCAGCTGTTTTGGTGAGCCCCTTTCCTCTCGGGGCCTTGTGTGGTTCATGCCACCTCTTCTTCCGGATTTTTATTTTGGTATTTTTGTAAGATATAGCCGGAGCCTTGTTACCGTCAAGTATTATGTAACTCCCTTGTACTCTTAGAGGCTCCGTAGACAGGAAATGTGGGTTATGTACATATGTATTTTGGACAGTATAACTTGTAGACCACGAAAAGTAAACCTGCGTGTTATGTATATTTTGTAAGCATTGTACCACATGTGGGTAATGACAGAAATCTAGAATTTAATTTCAGATTGTAAGAATGTGTTTAAATTATAATTGAATAATGTACAATGGAATCACGGGGTAATACGTGGGATGGAAAAAGGAATCCAGGTCCGCTTGACTAGGGCTACCCGATCGAGCACTGGTCGCGTCCATCGGTTTTGGGGCGTGACACCTGGCCCCGATTGGCATGTCAAAATTATTTTTGCTTATGAGTCCCCGGCGCTATTATGACCTTGATCGCTTCTTTTTTCATTCCTTGCAGGGTTACGTCCGAATTCGCTGATGCTTCTATCTTCTCTATAGGGTTGATACCGACCTCTGCTTGGTCTTGGTTCATGATCTACGACTCTTTTAGACATGTCATCAGACACAGACCTAGAAAGGGCCCCGATTTGATCATCCTCGACTATGGTTTTTGATTGGTACCTGTTATGGACATCATCCCATGTTACCACCAGCTACTCTATCAAATTCCATTTCAGATGTTGTGAAGCCAAGGAGCTTTGGGGGTTGAGTCCTTGAGTGAATGCTTGAACGACCCAATTGTACCTAATCGGAGGCAAGTCTATTCTTCCCATTTGAAACCTCAATACGAATTCCCAAAGCATTTCATTATATCTTTGTTTCACTTTAAAGAGGTCTAATTTTTCTGGTCTCGATGTTGATGACCCCGGCATGAGCGTTTACGAAGGCATCTGCAACCATAAAAAATGAATCAATAAAATTACGGGGCAGGTTGTGATACCATATCATCACTCCTTTAGACATGGTTTCTCTGAACTTTTTCAGTAACACCGACTCGATTTCGTCATCTTTTAAGTGATTTCCCTTGATGGGACACGTGTAGGAGGTCACGGGTTCATTTGGATCTATGGTCCCGCTATACTTTGGAATTTTGGGCATACGAAACTTCTTTGGAATTTGTTTCGGAGCTGCGCTCAGAGGGAAAGGCTTTTGGATAAATTTCTTAGAATTTAGGCCTTTCCGTATCGGTGGTGCTCCAGGTATGTGATCAACCCTGGTTTATAGGTCTCCATTTTTTTTCGTTGGCTTCGATCTTCTTTTACCCCGATTCCACCTTCTTTGTCAATTCCTCAAGCATCTTTATTATTTCGGGGTTGGTCCCGGGTTAAACTTCACCCGGCCTTTTTGTGGTTGGTTCATTTTAGCGGGTGTTTTACCGAGATAGTTCGAGCTCGACTCTGGTGGGGGTGTGCAACTGGGCTATCTCCACCTGTTGAGCTTGTAACATTTCGAAGATCACCCGTAAATTGATTCCATCGCCTTCGTTGTCGTGTGTACCCTAGACTATCGATCGGGCTACCCCACGAACGTTGTTTTTAGGGTCGGTAGGCAAGTTTGCGTTGATGGATACATGTGAGTTGGCATCGATTGGGTCCGCGACCGGAACTCCCTGGGGTAAAGATGGGGCACCTCGTTGCTGGCACAACATTGTTGTTCTCTCCATAGTGGAAAGACTCAGCATCAACGTTCAAGTGAGCGGATTGAGAGTTCATTATTTTTAATTTGACATGAAATTAAATCTCAAAGAACAAATGTAAAACAAAGTGCGTTATGAAATTTTTTATCAAATTACCATTATTATCTTTGTCCCCACGGTGGGCGCCAAACTGTTTACCCTTTAAATCGGATAACAATTGAATTTATATGTGATTTTAAGGATATGTGGATTAATTTAATACAAGTTATTAATGACGTTAGATTAAGCAAATGAAAGATGTAATAAATGGCCAAACCAATGATAAGAGTGATTCCGAGCTCGGTTAGTGGTTCAATGAGAAACTTGCCTTCGATTCCAAGCTTGCCCTTATGAAGAACTTAAGGACAAAAATAAGAACTTTGAACAACAAAGAGAATAGAAATAAATTGTCTTAGTATGCGTGTTACAATGTGTGTCATGAATAATAAGCTTCCCCTTTATATACTAGGGGCGTTTTAGGTAAAAATATTCCGTTTCGCTAAGCACTGATTTTCTGTCAATATGGGCCGAGATTCACGCTGTGATATTGCACAGACATCACGGACATTTGTTAGTCGTTTGCTGTTGTTTGGTAATGCTCTCTGAAATCTTGATCCTCGAACCGGACCTGGACAGTCCCTATACCCCTAAGGGCAGGTGTTTTTCCCGAGCCCCGATACGAGGGGCTCCTCGCTGTGACTCTGATTTCTTACGATCACGTTCTGGCCCACCTCGCCAAGAATTCAGGGTTTTCAGTGGGCTCGGTTTTATCCGTATGCATGTAATTTTTAGATGAACTTGTAATTAAGTTAAAACTTCAATAAGGGTAAATCAATTTCAACATTAGTACAGATAAGTAAAGATTCTATAAAACTATTCTATTATTTCGCATTCCAAACCTTGATAAACACCCAACAAATATTGAGCGACGAAGAAATTTATGGCTTGTCAATATGCCATGATCAGTTTAAATTGTCTTTGGTGGGAATGATGATGTACGCAATGGGGAAAAAAGGGGAAGTGTCATTTGTGCATTAGAACTTAAAAGAGGCCGACTGTTACTCAAAGAGTTTTATTTTCTGTATCTTGGAAGTCTTTTTTTTTTTTCAACACCACTTTGTGAAATTGGCCTTTAACTGTATGTAACAATTAATATAATCTTGATATAGTATGTTGAAAATTATAGGAAATTTTTGCTATAAGCAGTTAACCTACACAAAAAGGTATAAAATTTTTTATATTGTGTTGTGTATATATAATTGTATTGGTAAAAAATAGACTTCACACATGTAATATCTCTGATGACAAAGCAATCTACGTGGAGCAATAGAAACATGACAGTTGGGTAAGAATTTAGAAAGAGGTGCGAGCTAAAGAGGTACGGAATAATACACACACGAGACAATTAGAAGTGGGAGCTCAAATCTAATTGAGGAGTGGAAGAGACACGGTCAGAATGAACCAGGGCAGAATAAAGAGTAGAATCAAAGATCTTCAATCAATGAGCCAAACGTTACAAAATCTTCACGCAACAGTTATGATTATCTATTGTAACGTTACATTAATGGTATTATTAATCATTAATGCTCAATCATTAAGAAGAGTTGACGTTATATTAAGAAATTCTCTATAAAAGGGAGTAAAATCTCACTTGTATGGATACATTTGAATGACTATTGAAATATACTTACTTTTATGTGATCTTATTGCTTTCTTATTTACAAGCCTAATTTCTATTCTTATTTAATTTCCTTGGTTATCAGAAGCCCGAGTACTTCTTAAAATAGTTTCGACTAAGAATCCAGTTCTTTTGTTAAACAAATTAATTTCGTTACCGGAAAACTAATAATCCTTGTTTTTGCATTCCTAAATGACCTTTATTGAATCATGTTGAATACCAACGACAACAATCAACAAGAAACTGGAACTCCAGTTCCATCGCCTCAGGGATCCCCACGGGGTTCAAGGGACAACTCCCAGAAAGATCTACAACTCACAACAATGACCAGATTGGAAATGAACAAACAGGAGAGCAAGACACTGTGAAGCAGATGGTTGCTGAATATGTGAGAGAAGCTCTTCAAGCTTTCAGTAGGGAGCTTCCAACTATACCACCTACGCCTCCTCCAAACAACACTGCAACCGAAGAAAATCCACAATCTAGGTTAGCTAATTTCGGAAGTAAAGGCACTCCAAATGAATCCCTTGAAGGAAGACCAGGTATGTCTAATAATTCGATTTGTAATATTTCATACTAACCTTGCAGAAACAAGTGAAGGAATAAAACGATCGTATCGAGCAAATTCCCGGAGTACCACCTGTCATCAAGGGGATTGATATTGACAAATACTCTCAACAACCATGGAATCCAAGTGCAGCACCTTTGCCAATTCCCAAGAAATTCAAGATGCCTGATATACCATAATACGATGGGACAACTGATCCACGTGATCATGTTACTGCTTTCACCACGGGAGTAAAAGGAAATGACTTGTCTAAGCAGGAAATTGAGTCTGTGTTGGTCAAAAAGCTTGGAAACACTCACCAAAGGAGCATTAACGTTGTATTCTCTCTTACCCAAAAATTCTATTGATTCTTTTGTTGAGCTTGCATATTCATTTATAAAAGCACATTCCGGTGCACAAAAAGTGGAATAAAGAATGGAAGACATATTCAAAGTAAAACAGGGAGATGCAGAGTTGTTTCGTGAATTCGTAGACATGTTTCAACGGGAAAGAATTTTGTTACCAAGAGTGCCCGACAATTGGGCAGCTATGGCATTTGCAAGTAATTTTAACGAAAAAAACTCTGAAGCCACGAGGAGACTCAAAGAAAGCTTGCGAGAATTCCCAACTACAACATGGAATGATGTTTATAACAGGTACAACACCAAATTATGTATTGAAGAAGATACTATAGCTCAATCAAAAGTAGATGACCGGACAAGTTCTAGAGGCTCAAAGTGAGAGTGGAAAACTGGCAAAAACAGGTACGAGCCATATAGGAGACCATCGGGACGAGAAGCTCGTTCCAAATTTGAAAATACACGGCCTGATCACAGGCCGTCAAGCAGAGATTAAAGTTCATCATAATCAAGATCCAGAAAGGATCGAGATGAACGAAATAGAGGTAATAACACATATGCAAGAATTGGAGACTACAATTTCAATGTAAGTACTTCCGAGTTAATTAGGGTATTAAGAAATATGGGTGATAAAGTTCGATGGCCCAAAGAGATGAGATCAAATCCAAACAAAAGGAACCCAGACTTCTGATGTGAGTTCCACAATGATCGTGGGCACAGAACATCATACTGCAGGTTACTACAAGGTGGGGTAGAACACTTAGTAAAACAAGGCTATCTAACCGAATTGTTTAGTAAAAAAGGTAAACAGGCATATATGAAGAACAGGAAGGAGCCTCCAAAACCACCATCTCCGAAGAGAACCGTGAACGTGATAAATGGAGGAGAGGAGGTCAATGGCGTAACCTATACTTTAGCAAGAAAAATGACCAAGTTCATACTAACTCACTGGAGACGGACTCGTGAGACTTTGGAAGCTGACAGCATCTCATTCGACGATTCAGATGCTGATGGATTATTGGTCCCACATAATGACGCACTGGTAATATCTTTACTTATACATGACACTAACGTGAAGCGAGTATTGATTGATCCAGGTAGCTCAATAAATATCATATTACTAAGAGTTGTGGAAGAGATGTTAATGGGAGATCGTGTAATTCCAAAATCACGTTCCCTATCCGGATTCGACAACTCTATAGTCATAACGAAAGGAGAAATTGAGCTGAATACTTACGCGTAAGGAGTCATCAAAGAAACAATATTTCAAGTTATTGATACAGACATGGCCAACAATGTAATCATGGGTAGACCATGGATTCATGACATGGACGTCGTACCATCTACTCTACATCAAGTAATCAAATTCCCTTCTAAATGGGTGATTCAGAAGATCCGAGGTGATCAACAAACTTCAAGGAACATCAATTCAGTGATACATATGAATAAAAGCGGTGGAAGAGTTAAAAGACTCGAGAGCAATTCAAACAGATACGGGAGAAAATGATAAAGACACGGTGAATCTAATCACCACGGATGTAGCATCAAAACATACTAAAACATGGATTACAGGCCTGATGTTATTCAAGAACCAGAAGAGAATGAAAACATAAAGACAACTACTGAGGAGCTCGAAGCTGTTCCACTGTTTGAACACAAGCCTAAGCCAAAATTCCACATAGGAGCAAGGCTAAGCCCGACCAGAAGAGGTAAGTTAGTTGAATATTTAAAAGCTAATGCAGATTGTTTTGCCTGGTTCCATTCAAATATGACAGGTTTACCCCCAGAGGTAATGACTCATAAACTAAACGAAGACCCATCATTCGTACCTGTCAAGCAAAAAAAAAGGAAGCAGGGATCGTTCAAGAATCAAGTAATCCATGAAGAGGTACATAAACTCTTTAAAATTGGTTCAATACGCGAGGTAAAATATCCTAATTGGTTAGCTAATACCGTAGTGGTAACTAAAAAGAATTCTAAATGGAGAGTATGCATAGATTATACTGATTTAAATAAAGCATGCCCAAAAGACTCATTTCCATTACCGCACATAGATTAAATGATTGATGCCACTGCAGATCATGAATTATTAAGCTTTCTAGATGCATATTCTGGTTACAATCAGATAAAAATAGACCCCTCAAATGAGGAAAAAACTTCCTTTATTACGAACAACGGGACTTACTGTTACAAAGTCATGCCTTTTGGCTTGAAAAATGTTGGAGCCACATATCAAAGGCTAGTGACCAAGATGTTCCAGGAATATCTGGGGAGGAAAATGGAGGTGTACATTGATGACATGTTGGTAAAGTCCACACAAGCTGAAGATCACTTCCAACATCTTTCAACTACGTTCGACATCCTCCGTAAAAATAATATGAAACTGAATCCAGAGAAGTGCGCCTTTGGCGTCGAATCAGGCAAGTTTTTGGGTTTTCTCGTATCAAATAGAGGCATTGAAGTAAATCATGCTCAAATTAAATTCATTAAAGAAATACATGATATACTCACGAGCAAAAAAGAAGTTCAAAGGCTGACAGGTAGGATCGCAGCATTAGGAAGATTCATTTCAAGATCTTCAGAGAAGAGTTTCAAATTCTTCTTAGTATTAAAGAAGCAGAATCAGTTCGAATGGACTGAAGAATTCTAGCAGGCCCTCAAAAATTTGAAGGCCTACCTATCAAATCCCCCACTACTGTCCAAACCAAAGGAATGGGAAAGGTTGTACATTTATCTTGCTGTTTCAGAAATAACTGTGAGTGCAGTCCTGGTAAGGGAGGACAAAGGTAAGCAATATCCTATCTACTATGTAGGTAAGTCCTTACTAGATGCTAAAACTAGATACCCTCATCTAGAAAAAATTGCCTTGGCTCTGATCATGGCAGCTAGAAAGTTAAGACCGTACTTTTAGGGTCATCCAATTACTGTTGTAACTTAATATCCTTTGAGAAATATTCTGCCTAAACAAGAACTTTCAGGTAGACTGGCTAAATGGGCAATAGAACTAAGCGATTATGACATCGTTTATCAACCTTGGACTACAATAAAGTCTCAGGTTTTAGCGGATTTTGTCACAGATTTTAATACCAGTATAATTCCTGAACTAGAAAAAGAATTACAAATCTTTACCGGATCTAATCCAGGAACATGGATTCTATTCACTGACGGTTCTTCTAATGTTAAAAGAGCCGGTATGGGAATTATTTTGATACCACCTACGGGTGAAAAGATAAGGCAAGCTATTAAATGTAATCCTATGACTAACAATGACTCAGAGTACGAAGCTGTCATTGCAGGGCTTGAATTAGCGCGAGAACTATCAATAGAGCAGATTGTGATCAAAAGCGACTCTCAGCTGGTGGTAAACCAGATGCAGGGGACTTAAACCGCTAAAGAGACTCAAATGCAGCAATATTTTGAAAAGGCGCGAGACCTAGTGAGGCAATTCCAGTCGTGGAAGATCGTGGAAGTACCCAGAGAGGAAAACGCAGAAGTAGATGCGTTAGCTAACCTTGCATCAGTTACAGATGTAACGAATAAATAAAATGCTATTGTGATACATTTATTCCATTCAGCAATTGATGAGGACCAGAATGAGGTAACATTTAATAATCTAACTTGGGATTGGAGAAATGAAATTGTAAACTTTGCAAAATGGTACCGTGCTTGAAGATAAGAAAGAAGCTCAAGCACTTCGACGAAAAGCTGCACGGTACTGCATAGTTCGTGACACTTTATATCGCAAAATGTTTGGTGGTCCCCTAGCAAGGTGCCTCGGACCTAATCAAATTGAATACGTGATGAAATAAATACACGAAGGACGTTGTGGAAACCACACATGTGGAAGATATCTAGTCAAAACTCTAATAATAGTAGGGTATTATTGGCCTAAGATGGAAGAAGACGTCCAAAAATTTCGTGGCTAAATGCGATAAATTTCAGCGGTATGCTAACAACATGCATCAACCCGCAGAATTACTACACTCGGTTATATCACCTTGGCCATTTATGAAGTGGGGGATGGATATAGTAGGACCTCTACCTCAAGCCAAAGGAAAGGTATGGTTTTTACTTGTATTTACAGATTATTTCTCAAAATGGGTGGAGGCAGGTGCTTTTAAACAGGTACGAGAAAAAGAAGTGAAAAGATTTATCTGGTGAAACATCATATGCCGCTTTGGTGTCCCGAAGGAAATTGTATGTGATAATGGCCCACAATTCATAGGCTCTTAAATCACAGAATTCTTTCAAAGATGGAAAATAAAACGTATCACTTCTTCACCATATCACCCCGTAGCTAATGGGCAAGCTGAATCAACAAATAAGATCATCATCAATAATTTAAAGAAATGATTGGAGAAATCAAAAGGAAATTGGCCTGAAGAGATACCAGGAGTATTATGGGCTTACAGAACTACAACAAAGATAGCCACGGGAGAAACCCCATTCGCACTTATCTACAACTTGGAGGCTCTAATACCAGTGGAAATTGGTGAACCAAGCACGAGATTCACAACAACAGTGGAAGAAACAAACAATGACGAGTTGAGAACAAATCTGGATTTACTTGAACAAAGGAGAGAAGCTGCTTTAATACGCATGGCAGCTCAAAAGCAAAATATAGAGCGATACTACAACATAAAATCTAACCTCAGATATTTTAAGATTGGGGACTTCGTACTTAAAAAATCTTCCAATAAAAAAAGGAGGCTGGAGCAGGAAAGTTAAATCCAAATTGGGAAGGACCTTACAAGGTGCGTGGTGTTGCTGAAAAAGGTGCTTATGAGCTGGAAAACATGGACGGCAAGATTTTACCAACAAGTTGGAATGCTGTTCATTTGAAGAAGTATTACTTCTAAGCAAAAGGAGTATCCACTGTCAGGTATCATTACGTACGATTTTATTCAGTAAAGTTAAAGTTATAATAACCATTTTAGATGATAGGCAAAAATCTAACGCATAACCAAATGATGATATTAGACCTGAATAGACACGATGAAGTAAGTGAATTCCCGGTCTAGGGTTACAACCTTCTGATGGACATTTCAAAGGGTTAAGCAGTCATCATCTAAAATATATACCTTCGAGTCCCGTATGTTTTTCCGTTTCAGGAAAAGGAACACAAAGAAGGAATAGTCAAGTGCTCGAGATTTCATTCTTCAAAGCTCAAACACTTGGGGGACTATACAGTATGAAAGGCAAAGAAGACTATCAAAAAAGTCAAAGCTCAAGCCTGAAGATCCATTTTACCCAACAAATCAAAAGTTACGAGCAAAATCAAAGAGCCGATGACAAAAACACAAAGCCTGATTCAGAAACCTATAAAAATATACTCGTAAATGTAAATGAATGTTTAGGTCAAAGGCAGAATTTAGCTACGGGTAGAAATTCGTACCCTTGTGTTTATTCAAAATCTGTTGTAAAAGAAAATAGTTATGAAAGAGTCATAGACGATACTTGAACACATGTAAAATGTTATGTAAGTTCAAATAATATAAAAACTTTCTTCAAAACATTACTTAGAAAGGCATGTGAATTCCTATCTCTCTTTTGTATGTTTACACCATTATGAAGTTAAGACGTCTTCTACATTAAGTGTCATTCAAAAAAAGTCCCTCTTTTATAAATCGTGCTTATTTCACAAAGACACAAAAAATTGAAGCATTTTTAATGCAAAGTTAAATAAAAAGGGGTAAAACAGAAACCTGAACATAAAGCATGCAAACACCTAAGAGTGAAACGAAAACTCGAAAAACACAAGTAATGCTAAAAAATTTAAATATTGATATGACGGTATAAACTAAGTATTAACTTAGTTCAAACCGCACTTGTTCATACAAAGTTTCCCCTAAGTTGTCATTGGGAACTTACTAACCAAACTTCACCCTCAAATTGGGGGGGGGGGGGAAAATAAAAGTGATAAAAAAAAAAAAAAACAACCCCCTCCCACGTGGGGGGGGGGGGGGGGGGGGGTAACCACCAATTGATTCAAAAGAAATAAAAAGAGGGTTTTGATAAACACTTTCACTAGACACTAGGGGATTATCTTCATCAGCAGAAGGAACAACTTGAGATGGCAAAGGTTGGGTAGCATCTTCATAAGGCACGATCTCATAACCCATTGGAACTTCAACTTCGGGTGATGAAATTTTTTTACTTTGTCGAGACTTTTCGATTGTCTCTTTGGTTTTTGCAATTCAGCTTATAAGTCAAAATTTTCTTGGCCCATTTCCGTCAATGTATCAAGCCGGATATTCAAATAATCCCAACTCACAGCGACAATTGTCTTATCCTCGAGAGTTTCGTAATCCTTCTCCCATTACTCAACATCTGCTCTCAGCTCATCTCTTTCAACCACAGCAGCATCATAAGAAGCCTACAAAGGGGCAAGGGATCTTTCTAGAAATTGAATCTTGTTTAAAGATTCACGGAGGTCTTCTTGAGTTTGAGTAAGCGATTTCACAAGTTCACCAGCATAAGCCTCCTTCTGGTTCAACAAAGCCTTCAAGATTCTTATCTCTTCAGAAGCATGGGAAAGTTGCTCTGCAAATGAAGATTCCAGGATGTTTTTATCCTTGCCTACTTGACTCGATGAAACCTTCCCAATGGCCAGTTATCCTGCTATCACTCTAACATGCTGCTCTAAGGTACACTTCTCCTCCTCTACTGCTTCCCTACCAAGTTGAAGGCTCTTAAATTGCTCCTTCCAGTTATCAGCCTCGGTATGATAGTCATTCATTAGCTTCTCCATATGGACAATCCTTTTCATCAATTCTGTTCCAGTGAGATTGATCTACACGTAAAAGGGAAGTTAGATAAGGGAAGTTAGAGACGGTAAAAGCTAATAACATGAAAGATACCTTTAAGGATGAGTGTACAATCTCATTCATCCAAGTTAGGGAGCTATGTCTTTCTAATTTAGACTTCTCAACCGAGCCTATCAGAGGCTTCAACCACACATCCGCCTGGCCTGATTTCTTTAAGAGGCTACCTGCCGCAGGAACTTCTATCATAATTTGCCTCATCTCCCCATTACTGGAAGACCCTACTTCGACAATAGAAGGCACGGGAGTAGGGGTTGATGAAGGAGCCACGGGTGGAACAGGAGGGGGAGCAGAAATAGCAACAGGTGTGGCAGATGAAAGTTCCACTGGAGCAGATAGAGGGAAAATAGCAAGATGCGCCTCCTCTGAAACTGTGCCAAAGCCTTGATGGAACAACTTTTCAATTGATTCATTGGTTGTGGAAGGAGTTTCATCTGTATTTTGTATAGGGGCGGAATGCTCTGACTCAGGCACGGAAGATGGACCAATGAGTGGAGCAGATTCATCGTCAGACACGACCTTTCTTCTCCGAGGACTCCGAATCAGTGAACCTTCTTCTTGTTCTTCATCATCTTCCAAAGCCCGAGACCCATCCGATTTCCTTTTTGACGAGAGGAGTTCAAAATAATTTCTTGAGCCTTGGCTAGAGAAATCTTTGAGGCAGTTACCGCAGCAGCAGTGACTCCACGAGCAGGAAATCCTAACAAATAAAAGGGATTAGAGGAGTTCAAAAAAGAGAGAAAGGAGATGTAAAAAAAAGAACCTACCATGGGTTTTTACTTTCCAACCAAACCTCACTGAGAGGTACTTCCAAGAACGTTCTTCCATTGGAGCGATCAACAATAATTTTTCTACCCAACCACGAAAATCGAAGATTTCCTCGACGGTTCCCATGGTTGCTGAAAAAAGAAAAAAAACTGTCACGGTACTGAAAACCTATCAAGAATAAATAAGAAAGTGAGCAAAACTGAACTCACGTGCAAAGTTCCACTTCTTAGGGAAGGGGAGATTTTCTTCACCTACTAATCCTTTTGAAGGGACAACAACAAACCGGACATACCAACCTCTAGCTTTATCATCATCAGGGTTTACTAAAACTCTCTTACTTCTAGCCGCGAGAGTAAAAACTCCTTGGCGGAACAACATAGGAGAATATGGATAAATAAGATGATAAAAGGTAAAAGGAACAGAAGCCAAGTTGGCCAAATATCTGAGGCATGCTACTGCCCTCCAGATAAGAGGACCGATTTGTCCCAAACACACATTAAAAAATCGACAAAACTCTATAATTACAGGGTCGATAGCAGGCTTGAACCCTAAAGTAAAGGGGTAAGTTTACAAAAAAGAATACCTAGTTTTGTAAGAAGTTATTCTCAGATTTTCATTGGGAACTAAGACTAGAAAGTCAGATTTCCAATAACAATCTCTACGACACAAGAGAAATCAAACCCTCAGTGATTTGAGTAGGGTAAAGATCAACGCGATCATGAGATGTCGTGGAAGAAAGAAAAGGTTGATGAGATTGTTCCTGCTGAGTTTTCTTTCGTAAAGGACAGTGAAGCCATAAGAAAACAGCTCTAGCCCTAGAAGAAGATGGAGTAATACTAACCCTAGAAGTTGATGGGGGAGTAATGTTACGTGGAGAAGAAGAACCCCTAGAAGGTGTAGAACCCAAGCTCCTTAATCTACCGCCCCTCCTACTCCGGATCGGAGCAGTAGAATGAGATAATTCATATACTATAATTACTTTCTTGGGTTCTTGATTTGAAGAAGACATATTTGCATGCAAGAGGAATTTACAAGCAGTGAAGGAAAGTTAGAAGTTTTCGTAAAAGCAAAGGCAAAAAAGAGGTATTTATACACAAAGGCAACCGTCAAAAATTGGAAAAAACACTTATGTGAAAGTCATTATTAAAACTGTCACTTCGTGACTGATGCAACCGCAAAAAGCCCTAAAAGGCCATGTGGAACATACATTAAATGGAAGTGATAAGCGACGCGTACGTTCAGAGACATATGCAATGGTAGGAGTGAAACAGCGGCAAAAAATTTCCGCCATAAATGAGTATCCACTTACCAAATATTTAATTGATAAATAAATAATAAGTGGGGGGACTATATGTATTGGTTATAAAAAAACTTCACACGTGTAATATCTCTGATGACAAAGCAATCTACGTGGAGCAATGCAAACATGACAGCTGAGTAAGAATTTAGAAAGAGGTACGAGACAAAGAGGTACGGAATAATACACACACGCGACAATTAGAAGCGAGAGCTCAAATCTAATTGAGGAGTTGAAGAGACACGGGCATAATAAAAGGCAGATTCAAAGATTTTCAATCAATGAGCCAAACATTACAGAATCTTCACGCAACAGTTACGATTATCTATAGTAACGTTACATTAATGATATTATTAATCATTAATGCTCAATCATTAAGAAGAGCAGACGCTATATTAAGAAATTTCCTATAAAAAGGAGTAAAATCTCACTTGTATGCACACATTCGAACCACTATTGAAATATACTTACTTTTATGCGATCTTATTGCTTTTTTATTTACAAGCCTAATTTCTATTCTTATTTAATTTCTTTGATTATCAGAAGCTCGGGTACTTCTTAAAATAGTTTCGACTAAGAATCCAGTTCTTTGGTTAAACAATAATATAACTTAAATTATTTCTCAAATATCTTGCTAAAGGTATGTGACAATGAAAGTTGTAATTTTAATGAGAGGGCATGAACGTCATTTAGACACACTTTGACGCCATTGATAAAGCCATGGAGATCAAACGTAGTATTTTGATGAAACATGCCATGCCTTGCAATATCTGAACATTGCCTACTCTAGTAGCGGTCCCACCTTCTTTACACGTGTCAACATATGAAACCCTCCATCAATATGAGCCCTCTCCATATTTTCTTAGTTGGCCAATAGTTGCACTAGTTATTCACAGTGTCACACATTAATTTCCAACTTCAGTCAATTCCATTGCCACTGAATTGAACAAATCCCAAAAGGAGAAAAGAAATGAAGGTACGTACAGTTTCAATTCAATTATAGGATTTAAAACTCACAAGTATTCTTTTTTATTTCTTTATTTTCCTTCTCCCCTCTAATTCTTTAGAGTTCATATTTTTTTTTTTAATTAACTATGCTTTCTTTCTTGACGTAGATCTTCAATTGGGTACACCGGAAATTTTATCAGAAAGGTGATACTAACTTTCTTCTTCATTTAAATTTACAAACTATTACACTTCATTATATGTAATTAGCAAAATGTATAAAGTGTAATATGTTAAGTGGTAAGAATCTTTAATTCATGAATTCATCAAAGTTTAAGTTCTGAATACGCCTTTTAACTTAACAGATGGAATGGTTAGTCGGAATGTGAAGAAAGATGAGGTCAGGATCAGCAATGAGATTATGGGTGACGCACAAGTTCTTCTTCAAGATGCTTCCATTGCACATATGTTAGATAGTTGGAAAGGAGGAATCCTAACAATTGGCACATTTGGGTTTGATTCATTGAAAAACGTGCAAGATCAAAGTGGCATAGACATTGAAGATGAAGAAGAAGAAGAAGAAGAAGTAGAAGAATATTACTCAGTGGAAAATATTGGACAATGTGAAGTTACAGTCACTAATCATCAAGAGGAAAATGAAGAAGTGTACCCATTGATATATGCAAATGGAGATGAAGTAATTGAGGCTACAAAAGAAAATGAGACACTAATCTTTGAGTCAAAGATGCTGAAAAAAGAAAGGATTACTCTAGCAGACCTTTTTTCAGCTGATTCTGATCATCACAAGAACATTAACCCAAATCCAAGCAAAAAAGAAGAAGAATTTTACACAAAGAAACCTTCTTCATCACAAGTGAAGATTGGAACTTCTTTCACTAAAATGCTAATTCCTCGAGTTAAGGAGGATTCACGTCCGATCCAAAAGCTACAACGAGTGAGTCCAGATATATTTTTTGTTTGTTTTTTATTTGACTGCGTGCATGCATGCTTTTAATTAAGAGTGATAAATGTTAATTAGCGGCTTGTGCATGCATGTAGTTGATGACGAGGGTGATGAAAAGGAAGATACATCCAGATATTGAAAGCAAAATAGGAAAGAACAACAGCACTACTACTCATCAGGTGAAAGCAGCAGCTAGCATGCTTGGGCTTTCCTGCGTTAAGCATGTCAGAGTTGACTCTGTTTCCCTTGATCAAGGTAGGCATACTTTCCTAGTAAATTATGGAAAAATATAGGATAACATTTTAAGGTTCAGTATTAAACTCATCGAATTTTTAAAATTATAAATTCATACCTATTATTTATTATAACTTAATTAATATTTACACATAAATTTATGCTTTGTATAAAAAATGCTGAACTTAGATACCCAGTGCCGCAACTCTGTATCCACCCCGAATTTAGCAGCTTTTCTTGATGAATGAAAATTTATATGGCCCAGTGTGTCAACTTGTGATGTTACATTGATCTAAGAAAAAATGACAGACACATATATATTCATACACAAGCCTTTTTAGTCATTACTCTCTTCGATCCACTTTAATTTTTTTTTTTTTTTTTTCTATAATATTTGATTTTTTTAAATATTAAGAAGGAATTAACTTTTTTTTTAAAAATTACCCTTAGAGTAAAGAGTCTAAGAGTGTTTATTATATTTTTTATAAACAAATCAAGTATAGTATATTTAATTTTATTGTCAATTAACGGTAAAAGATGAATTTTTTTTCAATATATGTAAGAAGCCAAAAAGTCAATTAAAATGGATACCAGGGAGTAACTTTTAAAAAGTGATGCATAGTTAAGGACCTTAAGATAGTTCAGTTTCTGTCCATTTTCAATGTCGGACGACTTCGAGAACCTTGATATATATATATATATATACAGTACATAAAGTAACAAACTTTTCGCTGTTATTATCCTGTATTTTTTTTTTCCTCTTCTTTTTTTAAAAAAAAAATTCTGCTTGTGCTGCTCTAAGACACTTTCGGATTCTTCTGTTTGATTGTGCTTCCCTTTTTATCTAGACAAAGGTTACAAAAATGTGCCCGGGGTTGGATGAGAAGTATTTCCAACTATAAGTTGTCATTAGGGTGTGTTTGGCACAATGATATTTTGCATGGAAAATATTTTCTTAGAAACGTTTTCATGAAAAATGAGCATTGGTTTTATCACTTATATTTTTTGTTTGGTTCGCGAGTGAAATTTTTTTATTTTGAAAAATATTTTTTATAATTTTTTTTTTTTGAAAATAATTTTTTATGCTAATCTCCTCATCCCCGTCCCCTTCCATTCCCCCAAGTCCCTATGTCTCATGTGCACTCTCTCTCTCCCGCTCCCCCCCCCCCCCCCCCCCCCCCCCCCCCCCCCCCCTCCCCCCAAACCCAACATTTTTATGGCTATATTTTATTTCAAGAATTTAATTATTTTTTTAAAAATTAACACAAACTCAAAAGAACTAATGTGTTGCTTTACTTTTTTATGCAAAAACAAACGTTGAGAATATGTGCTCCATAACTAAATAATTACTCCTTTTTTGTTGAAAAAGAAAGTACTATTTCTACAACATGAAAATATATATTCTTTTTGTTGCAATAAAAAAAAATATTTTTTACTACATCATTTTGTTGCAATGAAAGAAAATATTTTTCCTACATTATGAAAAGAAAGTACTTTTTTGTTAAAGTGAAAAGAAAAAATACTTTCTTTTATCGTGAAAAGAAAATATTCATTTGTTGAAATGAAAAAAAATACTCTATCTATAACATGAAAAGAAAGTACTATTAGGGTGGGGTGGGGCGATGATGGGTTGGGGTTGGGGTGGGTGGGGTGTGGGGGTGGGTTAGTAGGGGTTAGTGGGGATGGGGAATGGGAAGGTTGGAAAGAGTTTTGGAAAATGTTTTTCCTTCTCTTGATAGGGAATACATTTTTCTCCAAAAATGAGTTCACGGGGAAAGCATTTTCTAAAATATTTGAGCCAACCAAATATGAAAAAATTGGAAAACATTTTCTGAAAAATTAATGTTTTCCTCCGTACCAAACACACCCTTAGTGTCCTATAATTTTCCTCTTTAACATTTGAAAATAATTCTGTTTCTGAAGTTTCCAATCTTTCAATTTGGACAGCAGAAAGATCATTCTTTAAGTTTTTAACGTATTTTATTTTGAACGTTAACCACGCATTGTAAGGAGAAAAATTAAATCTTAGTAGTAAAAAGGGTAAGGGAAAAAGAATAAGAAAAAGGATATATTCAAGGATTATCTCTTTTTTGGCAAATGCCTTTGTATAAATGATTATATATCTCAATTGCAATGATGTATTATTTCTTCATTACATTTGCAGATGCCACGGCCTAAGCTGCCATTCCAGTTGCTAATTGGGGATGGAATGAATTAGTTATCCTTATGTTTGTAAAATTATTGTTTTATAAATTACTTGAATTAATTGTTTGTAAGATTCCATATTGTGAACAGCTAGACCATGTGATCCGATTATGTCGTGGCTTTTGGTCTTTGTCGTGTGAAAAAAAGTTTTTGTGGTGTTGAAATTTAGGGTTTTGAGTTGACTGATTGGTTATATTTGGAGGTGTCTTCTTATTTCCAATCATCGCCAGTAATTATATGCACTTTATAAGAAAAGAGAAAGCGTCACAACTTAATCAAGAAAGAAATTCTCCTTCTTCAACACTAAACAGGCACATCAAACAGAATGATTCTTATCCAAACTATACTTGCTAATATCGACTTGAATTTTTTAGTCCAAATGATGATTATGTTTCTTGTTGTCCATAAATCTGTCATTACTTGGCTTGTAGACCTACCAAACGCCACTTACATGGCAAATGAACGAATAATATGTTAACACGTATATTTTCTTCTCTATGTAAGCAAATAATAGTCTAAAGCAATACCTCTCATTTGTTCATCTTTTCTCTCTCTTCGCTTTCTCAGACCCATTTGTATCATAGTTCTTTTAATTCTAAAGTTAAATTTCATCCAAACTACAACAAAATCAACAGAAAATCATGTAAAGGTGGAGATTTTATGTCACGACCCAATTTTCCGTCTCTTGGGTACTGTGATGGCACTTAGTCCTTGGGACTAGGTAAGCCTAACACCTTCTGAATCACAACAATAATAAAGTAACATCTAGTTATTAATTTCTGAAATGGAATTCTCAATGCAATTTACAATTTCCCGAAATCGGTGGATACAATATCTTTGCTTTTGAAGGAGTTTCTGGTTTGCTTACCAATTTGACATGCATCACACACATGATTTCTAGAAAAAATTAGTTTAGGTAAGCCAATAACTAATTCACGCTTGGAAAGTTTTTCTATCAAATGCATGCTTGCGTGACCAAGTTTCTTATGACATAACCAAGGATCGTCAGAAATTGTTAATCAAATATGACCATCTATATTTTCAAAGCCATCAAGAATATAGACATTTCCATACCTTTTACCAGGGGAGGATTATTTTACCTGTTTCGTCCTCAATAGCGCAACCTGTTTTCTTAAATTTTACCTCGTGTCCTGAGTCACATAGTTGACTTATACTCAGGAGATTGTAGTTAAGCCCATCCACGAGATAAACTTCAGTGATATCACAATTGTTGTTGAAAGGAACTGTTCCGGTACAAACTATCTTCCCTTTTGAATCATCACCAAATTTTACATTTCCTCCATCAATTTTTGTAACTTCCTTAAACGGATTCTTGTCACCTGTCATGTGATTGGAACACGCACTGTCCAGATACCATTTTCCTTTGCGACTTCTTCTGTGGCGTTCCTGCAAAACCTGATTTTCACTTTTTCTTAGGTACCCAAGCTTGTTTGGGTCATTTTTGGTTAGCATTACTAGATTCAAGATTGTTTTTGGGTCTCCAAATCCATCTTGACGCATTTGATTTACGAAAACGACAAAAGGAATACTTATGTCCACTCTTATTACAGTAGTGACATTTGGAACTTGATCCAGTTTTGGAGTTCCCATTTGTGTCAGTACTAGTGGACTCTGTTCCAGCTGGTCCCTCTTCAGTCGACTTGTAAGTCGTCTGGCTGGACTTTGTAGAACCGTGAGTGGTGGATTTGCGCATGCTGTTAAGCTGCACTAGTAATCCATCATACTCATCCTGAACACATCTTGTTCAATTTCACATACTTCAAGTTTGAGTTTCCAGTCTCTTACTTCTCTATTGAGTCTTTTTATTTCATCTTACAGTTTTTGTGACTCATTCAAAGTAAGATCAAGAATATCCTGCAATTCACTACATCTTTCACAATTGTAAGGTCTTACCTCGCTTGTTTCACCTCGTGCCAGGAAACAATTTTCATTTTTGTCTTTTCCATCATCATCTGAATCGTCCTCATCTGTCCAGCATCCAGAGATCTTGTTCATATCGTTTTCTAGTATCATCATAAAGCATAGGTTGGATGTTTCTTCATGTTATGAACTGTCTTCATAACTCCAACTTCCGAATGACTTGTTCTTGTTAAATCCTCTTGAGACTTTTCTTTTGAGCTCAGTACATTCAGCTTGAACATGTCCAAATCTTCAACATTCATAACATTTGCCATCATTTTTGTCTTGTTCACTATATTTCCTTCGTCTGGAAGGGAACCTGCCCTTCTTGGTATTTTTGTATCTTCTCATTAGTCCATCCATGTTTCTTGATACCAACACAATTTCTTCTTTAAGCGCTTCAGGGTCATCATCAATGTCACTTTCTGTTCTACCAGTTGTAGCTTTGAACGCTACAGCCTTTTTCTTCTCTTCTTGAGTTGTTTTCTTGAGATGAGTTTTCACGAAAGCTATGAGCTCTCCTCGAAGATCATCATATGAAATTTTGTTCAAATCTTGAGATTCAAGGGTGACGACCTTTGTCTGCCAAGTGGTGGGCAGACTTCTCAAAATTTTCCTAACTTGATCACCACTTGAGTATTGTTTGCCAAATGCTTTTAGATCACTTATGATTTTTCTAAATCTAGCAAATATTTCTTCGATGGATTCTCCTTCCATCATCTGGAAGTGTTCGTAGTCATGAACCAGCATATTGATATGAGTTTCCTTCACCTTATTTGTTCCTTCATAAGTAACTTCAAGTTTATCCCACATCTCTTTGGTTGTGTCACAACTGGAGTTCTTCTCATATTCTTCACCACTTATAGCATTGTAAAGCAGATTCCTTGCTTTTGCATTAACTTGCACAATGGCAATTTGTTCTTTAGTATATTCATCAATATCTTTAGGATCAACAGGGGGTTGGGCAACATTTGGTAGTGGGTAGTTTCCCTTTTTGATGACTCTCCATACTTTAACATCATAGGATTTTGCATATATTTTCATATGCACTTTCTAGTGGGAGAAGTGTTGACCATTGAAGTATAGAGGCCTCACTTGTGATGTTCCTTCCTAGAAAAGTGCTCCCACAATAACTTGGTTTTCCATGATCTTTTGTCACAAGCTGTTAAGCAAAGAAAATAAAATGTGAGCCAAGCTCTGATACCAAATGAAAGTGCAGGGGGGGGGGAATTGACTATTTTTAATTTTATTCCTTATAAGTTGACTAGTTTTACAAGTAGTAGACTAGTTATGATAGCGAGATAATAAAGCAGCAGAGTATAAAAGCAGAAGTAAATTGCAGGAATTAAAGACACCAGAATATACTGGTTCGGATTCAATGAGAATCCTAGTCCAGTCCCCTTTGGGTTTCAAGGGTATTCTCTTTTAGTGAATATGATTCTCGAGTACACAATGAGTGGTATAGATTACACCGATAGTTCAGTTTCTATTTCACTCGTTTCTGTTTGATACAATGCCTCTCCAGTGGCTTTCTCTCTTTCTTCTCTAACTTGTTACACATCAGATCTAGAAGAGCTATAATGTTTGTTTATAGTAGAACATGTCACAACTCCTTTTTCACTACCCGGGATTAATGAAGGGTAATAAGGGAGTTTTTCCACTTCAAGTGACACTATTCGGTTTTGGGATTTATTTTAATTTTTCAGAGTCGCCACCCAGATTTTTGACGATGCTCCGGGACACCGTTTTATTTTAAAAATCCCAAACCGAGGAATTTTTGACTCTGTTTGATTTGTCTGCGATCAGAAATCCGAGTAAGGAATTCTGTTAACCCGAGAGAAGGTGTTAGGCATTCCTGAGTTCCGTGGTTCTAGCACGGTCGCTTAACTATTAATAATTGGCCTATTTATCTGATTAATACATATTTTGAACCTATGTGCATTTTATTCCCCCTTTTTTTTTCTTTAAAACCGCTTTTAGTATTTAAGGAATTTATTTTTTTGAAACAAGTCACGATTTCGTACACTTGTCGTTTTGGTACACGTTGCACACCACGCCACATAAAATGTACCCGCGATATACGACATATTTATTTTAATATTGTTTGAAGTTAGGGTCGGGTCACATAGAATACGCACCCGAAATGGGGATTATGTACCATGACCATGCCACGGGAACCGTACCCATGGTCACGATAATTTATTGTTAATCGCGGCTAAAACAAGCTACGATGTTTGTGATTCTGCTATCCTAAAATTTTAGATTTGCATGAGAGGTTCGGATATTATGGAAATTGTTATGAGAGGTTGACAAAGTAAACGAAAATAAGAACAATATAATGAAAGCAGTGAGCATATCATTATTCTATGATTATCTAATCAAATCCAGACAAAATTCATATTGTTTACTACTTAACATGGAAACCAACCAACTAAAGAAACAAATAAAATCAAATTAAATTCATGAATCAGTAACTTAGTCATACAACCACAAACTATCACACATATGAAAATCTTGGTATCCGTACATGGAACAGTACTGGGATAAAACAAAGAACTCACGCCTAACTATCGTAAACATGGAATTAATTAAATCAAGAGAATGTCAACACACGGCTAATGTCATTTGACTTCCAACATTCAAAAATAGGAGTAAAAATACTAGAGAAAAAGAATTTAATACCCAAGATAGGAAAGAATCTAACCTTTGTATTAAGAAGAATATCCAAATCAAATCTCTAACAAAGCAGCTGAGAGATGGAATAGAAATCCAAAAATTGATAGCGGAACTTGAAAAGAAAACCGATCTGGACGGGGACCGGAAAAATGAACCGGAATCAGAATCTACGACTGAAATTTATCACGTGCGACCTCGAAGCTCGCCGGAGACTCGAACTAGATCAACAAAAAAAAACCAATGGATTTCTTGAACAAAAAAATAGACCGATCAAGATCCTATAATGGCTGAAAGCAATTGGAATTTTTGTTTAGAAAAGGATCAACGAGAGGCTGTCTTTCAGATGGACAAAGAAACCAATTACTCAATTTCTTATTTCCAGTATGGAGCGTCCCATGAGCGTGTTAATTAATTGTAAGGGACTAAGAGGCGGTGGAGCGTCCCATGGTGTTCAAGTGTGTAAGGCTGCATGTTGTTGCCGGATTTCCGGCGACCTGGTGGCTGGAGGCGGCGGGGATGGTGAAGGGAGGGACGGCTGTGTGGGAGGTGAGGCAGGGGAAAGGGGGTGGACGAACGACGCTACTGTCATTTTTTTGTCCGGGAGGGGGGCTGCTGATTTTGTGAGGGGTGCTGCTGTTTTTGGTATCCGGGGAAGGTCTATGTTTTTGTGGTGTCCGTTTAGAGGGTGAGGGAGAAGACAGGGGAGGAACGGCCGCTAGTCTTCAGGGATTAGGTCTCCATTTTTTTGTCCCCTTTTTTATCTCTTAGGTCTCTATTATATAGAGGAGGGGATTATGATTGGAATGTGGGGAATTTGGTTGGGCCTGGGATTTTGAGCCATGAAATTAGGCCAATTTGAAACAAGGGCAAACTTTATCTTTCAAAAATAGTCTTACTATGATTAAATTTCTTTTATCAAAATGACCTAATTAACATTTTAACTAATAAACTAATTGATTAAGCTAATATATATTTTTTGTGACTTTTATATATTAATCTATCAATTAAAGGGTAATTAATTTCTAAAAATGCGAATTAAATCTAAGATTACATGAAATGAAAAAATGTGACAATTTTTATGATTTTTCTATGATTTTAAAATATTAAACATGCATGAAATGCAACTAAATAAAGAAAAATTCCTAAAATTCATGAAAAGTTATTTTTTGATTATTTTTAGGAGTAATTTCCGTGCGGGGCAAAGCTTGGGTGTTGACAGCTGCCTCTCTTTGCTCGAGAACATGAAGGATTTTCGGGCAAAGATAAAGTGAGCAACCACGAGAAATTTTTGCCTATTTGGTATTCCATTTTGAAGCATTTTGAAAGGTTTGACCGAACCTTGCTTCGGAGGTTGCCTACATATCCTTGGCTATAAAGCAATCAGGTCAGTGTAGTTCTGGAAGTTTCGGAGTGATGGAGTGATGAGTTCGAGAATCGAGCGAGGTTCCGTCTGAGGCTCCGGTTCATGGTCCTGCTATTACATCAAAATCCAAATGAAAAAGACTAACTAAGCCTATCAACTACGAGTTACAACGTTCCTATCTACAGGTCTTCTGAAGCTTGATCTTGAGTCTTGGCTGCTTCTTTATACAGACTCCGATCTGAATCTTGATGCTTGTTTGTTGTAGGTGTTGGTTAAATCTTCTTTAGCTTTTCGGATCAAGGAAGGATATATAGAACGAATGACTTCAATCTCGTCCTGAATAGTCCACGTCTTTCCCACTTCTGCACTTTGGGGTTCAACTCTTTTCTTTTATTCTGAATTGAGACGTCTTCTTTTTGTCGTCTCGAAACCATTGTCCTAAAAATGCAATCTGCACAAAATCAAAACGCAAACGAACGAAATTTTCTGCCCCAGTTTTCACTAGGAAAATTTCGTGAGTTATTGTAAGGAAATCTATACTACTTTATTATTGAAAGCGGTAAAAATCCGGGAACAGTGCACCCGGAGTTATTGTAGACTAGGGAGTGGATACCCTATGCCCAAAGGTAAAATCAACTAGGGGTTGGAGACCCTATGTTGGAAGAGAATTGACAGGTTATGCTGTCATCAAGAAAAGATCACCGTGTTATGCCGGTGTCTGGAAATGAGATTCATCGGGTTATGCCGGCATCAACTAGGGAATGGAGACCCTATGTTGGCATAGAGTTATGTCGGCATCAACTTATGTTGGCATCAACTAGGGAGTGGAGTCCCTATGTTGGAAAAATTATCAACTAGGGATTAGAGATCCTATGCTGGAAAATCATCAACTAGGGAGTGTATACCCTATGTTGGAAAATAAAATCAACTAGGGATTGTATACCCTGTGTTGGAATCAACTAGGGAGTGGAGACCTTATGTTGGAAATATCATCAACTAGGGAGTGGAGACCTTATGTTGGCATCAGGCTATGCTGGCATCAACTAGGGAATAGAGACCCTGTGTTGGAAAACGAAACCAGGGAATTGTATACCCTTTGCTAAAACGAACCAAGAAGGATTTTTTATATTTATTTTTTTATATTTGAGAAAATCATTCCTTTAAACAAATTGCACCAATGCATATTTTTTGAGGACATAAATAAATTATTTTTTCTCTCTTTTTAAAAAAAATTTATCCTAGGAGGAAATTCATCAGCCTAGGTTTTTTTATCTTAGGAGAAAGATTCATCAGACTAAGACGTCTATCCTAGGAGAAAATTCATCAGACTAGGCCATTTTTTTTGTTATCTTAGGAGAAAGATTCATCAGACAAAGATTTCGATCCTAGGAGAAAGTTCATCAGACTAGGTCCTTTTTTTTGTTATCTTAGGAGAAAGATTCATCAGACTAAGATTTTTATCCTAGGAGAAAGTTCATCAGACTAGGTGTTTTTATTATCTTAGAAGAAAGATTCATTAGACTAAGATTTTGATTGGGAGGAAAATCCATCAGACTAAGACCTTTTATCCTAGGAGGAAAAATGTGAAGAGCAAAGGCAACCTTTTATGCACACAGATAAAGGCAAAAATTTGAGAAACTTCCCTTTGTCGGTTCTTCTCTTCTTCTTTTTTATCCTTTTTTTTGTTTTTTGAACCAACGTTCTTGCACTGCTTTGTTCCTGTTTCAAACAAAGAAAATTTTGTCAGTTTTAAAAAGTGGTGGTCGGATTGTGGCCTTGAGTCCTGGGCAGCTTGGCTTTTGCTCAATTAGCCTGAGTCGGGTTCAAGAGACGTTTGCTATGCATCAACCCTGATTGTTCAACACCCAATACCATTTGTATATGTAGCTCAGTAACTTATCCCAATAGGAGATCTTTGCTTAGACGACCTTTTCTGATACCTTGAATGGCTTCTTGCCTTTTGGAGCAATTTGAGTGTCAGAGGGAATCACCAGTTATCTTTGCTTGCGCCAAGTAGGCTGACAAGGGTCTTTTGGGGGGAAGTCTCTGCATGAATTCTCAATGCATGTTGACTGTAACCTTGAATTGCTGGCCAAATTCACTTTGTGCAACTAAAAATCTGGTAACAAATTTTGAAATCTTTTCTTGCTCGTTTTGACAAGGACTGACTTAGAGTGAAGGACACAATGAAGCAAAGAAACAAGTATTAACAAGCAATGCCCCTGTCGGAAGGACAGAAGGAAGAGTTTTTATTTTATTTTGCGGTAACTAGCCTTAGCGATCATGACATGCATTTTGGACTCAGTAGCCGATCTATCAAATTGATCAAATCTTCCCTTTCACCATTCTTATGACCTTTGAAGTCAGGCTTGTTTATGTCAATTCTTCGCATCAGCTTCACGACTCACTTTCGACTAGTGGTGCCCCGAGAGGTTTTCACCAACAAGTCTCTCTCATTTATTTTTCTCTACTTACCGGCGACTTACAGTGCCCTTGAGGGTTTTCACTATTAAGACTCTCTCATTTCCTCTTTCTTTTTTCTTTTTTTTTTTCTTTTTTTTTCTTTTGCTTTCTTGTGTGAGCAACTCGACAATGTTCTTGTCATGTGACAACTGTTGCTCATTCCATGATTTCATGGGCGAGCAACTGACAGTGTTCTATGTCGCATGACAACCGTTGCTCATTGCATGCTTCTCTTAGCATTCTTGAAGGCATATCAGGAGGTCTTTATTTGGAAGGTTTTTGGATAGGGTTAGAAAGGAGGGTTGCCATGAAGGCTTAAAGTAGACTCAAATGAGGGGTTATAAACTTACAACTCTTGGAATCGACTCTTTTAAAAGTGGAATAAAATTTCTGCCCCAGTTTTAGCTACTGGGGATTTTTTTAACTCTTATTTGGCTGGAGTGAACCATGTAAGGCTGCCTACGTATCCTTTTTTTAAAGGAATCAAGTCTAACGTAGTTCGAACATCTAACCTAACTATTTTTCATCTTTCTTTCTTTTTCTCATTTTTTTTTCTTTCTTTCTTTCTTTTTTTCTTTCTTTTTCTTTTCAGAACAAGTTGCCCCAGCATTTATTTACTGCGGGCGTGGTCTTTGACTGTTCCTTTTTTTTTCCACTTGAAATATCTAAGATTTTCCCCAGTTTGTACTCTTGGGGCAGGGTCTTTTCTTTTTGTTTTTTTTTATTTTTGACTCCTGACTCTAAACTTGATTCCAAAAGAGGGTGGTCAAAGAAAATAACATAGGCTCAAAAGGGATAACAGAGGGTAGAAAGTGTTTGGATAGCAGAAAAAGGGCCTCCTAGCCTCGAGAATGCCAATCATGTAAACCCTTCAAAATCACGACATTGATGGACATGTTGCTTTCTGGGTCTTTTTCAATGAAAAGCTGTATGAGCAATACTTTTTTCGCAGTGAATGACCCTTGTCAATTTGTGTGACTTTTTCTTGGATTTTGTCTTGATGTAGAAGATGCATTTTACCACTAAACCTATCCATTTCGAGTTGTTTGGAATACACCTTCTTCTTTTTTTAAAACACTTTCTATCTCTTAGTGCTAAATAGACTTCAATTCGTCCGATCATCCTTAAGCTCGATCTTCTTAATGATTCAAAAGATAAAGATCCTTAATTTCCATGAGCATGAATACTTTGGTTCCATATAAACTTGGCTCATGCTTATTTTCCAAATGTTTCATGTCTCTATTCATTTACAAAAGTATCTCTTTCTCACTTATCCAATTCAAAATTAAATCAGTTTTCTAAGATCTGGCCAAAATTTTCGCATGCATGTCATGTCACTAGAACTAGCATGAAAAATAAAACTATGCACAAAATGGACACAAAATGGCTGACTATTTTTTTTTATAGAATAAAGGATGGGAGGGTTCGATAGCACAAAAAGAAGAAGAAAAGACGAGAAAATAAGCTACCATGGCCAAAAGAGGAGTAACTTTCCAGTTACTAAGCAGCATCTAGCCACAGACTTGCACATTAGCCATACTATGGCATTCAACCATTTTTATTGTTATGGATTCAACACTCAAATTTTGACTTTTGATCAAACTGTTCCCCATATTGATTGTCGGATTTCAAGATTGGAAACATGAAAATTTACACGGTAACTAATTTGTCAAAGAACTTGGACGACTTCTCGTGTTTCCCCATCATCAAATCATCCCGAGCATGCCATGTTCTATTGCTCAAATCTGGTAGAGTCAACCCCACATTTGCCCTCCATTTTTAATTTTCACTGCCAACTCGCCTACTTGCGTTTTCGTGACTTTGGATCAACGATAGTGGTGCTTGTCCATTGCAAACCAACAAACCGACCACCTTTAATTGGCTTTTATTTATAAAAAAAAACAAGCATGTTAGAATAATCACTCTTTTTTTTTCTCTCATTTTTTCGCTCTTTGTTTTTCTCAGTTATTTTTGTCACTCTTTTTTTTTTTTGCCTATGATCGAATCCGATGAGGATTGCCTACGTATCATGACGCCGCATGAATCAGATCTTGCGTAGTTCGGGAAGATTTAGAATAAAGTAAATAACCTGACTTTTTTTTGAATTTTGTATTTTTTTAAAACAAAGACTTACAAGGAAGAAAGGAAATATTTTTCGGATTTAGAACTTTTTTTTTTTGGAATTTTGAAAGAAAAACTTCTAAACAAGAAAGGAATTTTTTTTTTGGATTTTTGGACTATTATTTTGAATTTATGAAAGAAATACTTCTATAAGAAAAAGGAAACATTTTTGAATCTTGAATTTTCTTTTCAATTTTTCGAAAGAAGAATGAAAATATTTTTGGATTTTATATTTTGGTTTTTTTTATTTGTTTTTTTTTTAAAATTTTTTGGAAGAAAGACTTCTAAAGAAGAAAGGAAATATTTTTTTGAATTTTTGATTTTTGATTTTTTTTGATTTTTTTGGAAAAGGACTCCTAAAGAAAGGTAGAATTTTTTTTTTTGGATTTTGATTTGATTTTATTTTCGAATTGAAGACTTCTAAAATGAAAGAAAATATTTTGGTTTAAAGTTTTTATTATTTGGGGATTTTCTAAAGAAAAATTTCTAAAGAAGGAATTAAAGAATTTTTTTTTCTTTATTTATGAAAGTTGGGGTCTAAAAAAAAACTTTTCTATAGAAGGAAGTAAAAGAAAATATTTTTGTATTTTAGAAAATTGAGGTCTCAAAGAAAGACTTTCCATAGAAGGAAGTAAAGGAAAATGTTTTTTTTCTCTTTTTCGATTTTCTTATTTTATTACGAATTTTTAACGTGCTCGGAGAGCTTGTTGATAATTTAGGGCATGTAGATACTAGTACAACGTCCCCTATTCATAGATCTGCACCCGCCTTTATACAGTTGGATACAAAATTATCTATTTTTAAAACAGGAATTAAAGTAGTAGATCTTTTAGCCCCTTATCGCCGTGGAGGAAAAATCGGATATTTTTGAAAATTGTGAAAAATAAAAGGAAAATATTTTTTTGGGATTTTGATTTGATTTGTCTTCTTTCTTTTTTAATGAAAGATTTCTTCGAAGAAAAATATTTTTTGGGTTTTAAAAAAACTTCTTATTACTTTATTTGAGATTTTCTATAAAACAGACTTCTAACGAAGGAGCTAAAGGAAAATATTTTTGGATTTTTCTAAAAATAGGGGCCGAAACTGATGAGGTTTGCCTACGTATCTCACATCCGGTGAGAATCAGACCCGCGTAGTTTGCCAGTTTTGACGGAACCGGGGAAACATGACTTTTGAGGACATTCAATTATTTTCTATCTTTTTAGACAGAGTTTCATATTTCGAATAACCACCTCTCACTCTTGGTGTTTTATTTTTCATTCTAAAAGCCGGTCAACATGCAAGCCGAAATAAAATAATGCACATATAGCAGGTAAGATGCATCAGGATGGTCCTTTATTTCGGGTTCATCTGTCCTAGACGGACTCAACCCCTGTGTTGAGTTCCCTAAGTCAAATGCACATGATGCAAATAATCGTTCCTACTAGGGATCCAGCATGAGGCTATGTTATACTAGATTTAAATCCTGGGTTTTTGTTCTAACCCAGGCTTACCCGAGCGGACAGCTCGACCCGAGGTCGGGGCAGCGTACCGGAAATACAGAAGCTTCATCAGCTTTGCAACTTGTCCGTACCTCATTCTAAAATTTGGATATGACTCTAATAGAAAAGAAGTCACACGAAGTACACACTTCCCAGATGATTTAAAAGACTCATAGAGTAGAGGGTTTCGACACAGTTTATATACAATTCAGATAATATCAAAGCGGTAAAAAGCGGCATTTAGCACATTAGATTTCAACACATGTAAAAATTAGATAATAATGAAAGCCAAATATAACAGTTATTCTAAGCTCGAATTCTTCAACCCTGAACCAGAAGTTCTGGGTTCTCAATTCCCAGCAGAGTCGCCAGAGTTGTCACACCTCCTTTTTTACTATCCGGGATTAATGAAGGGTAATAAGGGAGTTTTTCCACTTCAAGTGACATTATTCGGTTTTGGGATTTATTTTGATTTTTCAGAGTCGCCACTCGAATTTTTGACGATGCTCTAGGACACAGTTTTATTTTAAAAATCCCAAACTGAGGAATTTTTGACTCTGTTTGATTTGTCTGCGACCAGAAATCCGAGTAAGGAATTCTGTTAACCAGGGAGAAAGTGATAGGCATTCCCGAGTTCCGTGGTTCTAGCACGGTCGCTTAACTATTAATAATTTGCCTAATTATCTTAATACATATTTTGAACCTATGTGCATTTTATTCCCTTTTTTTTTCTTTAAAACCGCTTTTAGTATTTAAGGAATTTATTTTTTGAAACAAGTCACGATGTCGTACACTTGTCGTTTTGGTACACGTTGCACACCGCACCACATGAAATTTACCCGCGATATACGACATGTTTATTTTAATATTGTTTTAAGTTAGGGTCGAGTCACATAGAATACGCACCCGAAAAGGGGATTATATACCATGACCATGCCACGGGAACCGTACCCATGACCACGATAATTTATTGTTAATCGCGGCTAAAACAAGCTACGATGTTTGTGATTCCGCTATCCTAAAATTTTAGATTTGCATGAGAGGTTCGGATATTATGGAAATTATTATGAGAGGTTGACAAATTAAACGAAAATAAGAACAATATAACGAAAGCAGTGAGGATATCATTATTCTATGCTTATCTAATCAAATCCAGACAAAATTCATATTGTTTACTACTTAACATGGAAACCAACCAACTAAAGAAGCAAATCAAATAAAATTAAATTCATGAATCAGTAACTTAGTCATACAACCACAAACTATCACACAGATGAAAATCTTGGTATCCGTACATGGAACAGTACTGGGATAAAACAAAGAACTTACACCTAACTATCGTAAACATGGAATTAATTAAATCAAGAGAATGTCAACACACGGCTAATGTCATTTGACTTCCAACATTCAAAAACAGGAGTAAAAATACTAGAGAAAATGAATTTAATACCCAAGATAAGAAAGAATCGCACCTTTGTATTAAGAAGAATATCCAAATCAAATCTCTAACAAAGCAGCTGAGAGATGAAATAGAAGTCAAAAAATTGATAGCGGAACTTGAAAAGAAAACCGATCTGGACCGGTACCGGAAAAATGAACCAGAATCAGAATCTCCGACTGAAATTTATCACTGGCGACCTCGAAGCTCGCCGGAGACTCGAACTAGATTAACAACAACAACAACAAAAAAAAAACCAATGGATTTCTTGCACAAAAGAAATAGACCGATCAAGATCCTATAATGGCTGAAAGCAATTGGAATTTCGTTTAGAAAAGGATCAACAAGAGGCTGTCTTTCAGATGAACAAAGAAACCAATTACTCAATTTCTTATTTCTAGTATGGAGCGTCCCATGAGCGTGTTAATTAATTGTAAGGGACTAAGAGGTGGTGGAGCGTCCCATGGTGTTCAAGTGTGTGAGGCTGCTGGTTGTTGTCGGATTTTCGGCGACCTGGTGGCTGGAGGCGGCGGGGATGGTGAAGGGAGAGACGGCTGTGTGGGAGGTGAGGCAGGGGAAAGGGGGGGTGGACGAACGACGCTACTGTCATTTTTTTGTCTGTGAGGGGGGCTGCTGATTTTATGAGGGGTGCTGCCGTTTTTGGTATCCGGGGAAGGTCTATTTTTTTGTGGTGTCCGTTTAGAGGGTGAGGGAGAAGACAGGGGAGGAACGGCCGCTAGTCTTCAGGGATTAGGTCTCCATGTTTTTGTCCCCTTTTCTTTTATCTCTTAGGTCTCTATTATATAGAGGAGGGGATTAGGGTTGGAATGTGGGGAATTTGGTTGGGCCTGGGATTTTGGGCCCTGAAATTAGGCCAATTTGAAACAAGGGCAAATTTTATCTTTCAAAAATAGTCATCTTACTACTGATTAAATTTCTTTTATCAAAACGACCTAATTAACATTTTAACTAATAAACTAATTGATTAAGCTAATATATATTTTTTGTGACTTTTATATATTAATCTATTAATTAAAGGGTAATTAATTTCTAAAATGCGAATTAAACCTAAGATTACATGAAATAAAAAAATGTGACGATTTTTATGATTTTAAAATTTTAAACATGCATGCAATGCAACTAAATAAAGAAAAATTCCTAAAATTCTTTAAAAGTTGTTTTTTGGTTATTTTTAGGAGTAATTTCTGTGCGGGGCAAAAATTGGGTGTTCACAGAACAAATATAGGGTATTTGGTTCGATCAAAGTATATGCTCTAAGATACAAAAGCGGATTTAAATACTTTGGGAGAGACTTGATTTCTGAAGAGATTTTCCAACCCAAGAGATTTGATCCTTGGAAAAAGATTGATTCTTTCCAAGAATAAGGTTATTCCACAATGTCTATGGCTAATGAGAGACGTTGATGACTTCCTTTGATGGCGCCGAATATCCTTCCCATAATCTTGGTCTTTCCATATTTAGCTTGTTTGATTGATTCACTTCCAAGATCTTCGATATTCTTGATTGATTGATTCCTTCAATCTAGCCTCTGTTAATTCCGTCATTCTCATTGATTTCTTCAATTTTGGATGCATTCCTTGATTTTCTCTGATTTATCCCTTCAATCTCGAACGTGTTTCATGGGTTCCTACACATAGAGCAAACATATTACTTTCATCATTAAAATGAAATCTAACAAAATCAGCTCTGATGAACAGTAAGTGAAATAGTAGGAAAGTAATTAGTATATATATTCTTATCAGTGAACAATGATGCTTACAAATGAATGAGATTCCTCTTTATATAATATAGGAGTCTTAAATAAGGTACACTTATAATTATAGTAGGAAATCATATTAACATCTGATTAACCGCCGTAGATTGATCCGTTTCGAGATTCACATCACGATCCTCGACCTATCGCGGATGTCTCTCCCATTCCGTTATCAAGTTATACCGATGTCACTTTAGAGTTTGTCTCTTTCTAGCCTCAATTATTGACGTCGACCTCGGTCTGAAAAGAGGTTTTGATTTCGGACTCGATTTCCTAGCTCTTCGACCAAAGTAGCCCCGATTTCTACCGTATACAGATAGTCCCCTTGTTTCTCAGAGTAAAATGATAAGAAACGACTTGAGCCTCGATTTTTTGGAGGCCTCGATAATGATGTAATCCCTGTGACGTAAGAGATTGAGGTGACCGAAATGTCCCGTCGGTACAGTTCCCCAAACCATTAATGCTTGTCAGTGGACGGTCGACCACTAGCACCACCGAATCATCGCTTTAAATCTATAAATATAGACTATTTGGTTGAATCAAAATTTTACTTTCACCTTCATCAAAATCTTTAAGTCCCTTAAACTCTTTTATTTTCTCTTTCACCACCCGTTGAGTCAGCTTTGTTAGTACCAAAACACCAAGTTTCACCTCTTTCCGCTTCCTTCTACCTGAATCAATGGAGAAAGCCTCCAAACCGTCCCACAAAAAGAGAAAGCTTCTTCCTCTTCTTCCTGGCCGTCCGGTGACAAAACGCCGGTGGAAACGCTCCCTCACGAGTTTGTTCCCGGCCCATGTACGTTAAAATCTGACTTCCAAGTCGAGAACCCTCCATCGGTCCCTGGCCGATGTGAGCACGTGTCGAGATACATCTGCTCGATAACGGCGGGCCATCTAGAGGCTGTGAAGAGAGATTATAACTAGGGGCCCGAGGTCATGGTACAGATCCCTGCTCCCAAAGATAGTATTACCACTCATGTGGAGGTGTTCCTAAGTGTTTACACTTATCCCTTCACATTGGTTCCTCTTGACCTGGTGATTATAGACTTCTGCAAGAGGTACCAAGTCACCCTCGGCTAGGTTCACCCCTCGTTCTGGCGTATTGTGATCATGCTCTGCTTCTTTTCCAGCAAGGTTGAGGGGTTGCAGTTCACTCTCATCCACCTCATGCAATTATATTAACCCCAACGTTTTCGAGGGTTGATCCAGCTCCAATGCCGAGAAATGAAGGCCTTGTTCGCGAGCGTTGATGAGGACAAGGACCGAGGTTGGATGAGCCGGTTCGTGCGGGTAAGGACCTGCGACCTCATACCGGAGGAGAAACTACCGTTCCCCGGGAAGTGGAACCCCGATCATAAGTAACCTATTAGCTGTTAGTCTTCATACTCCACTTTTTGCTTTATGTAACACTTTTATCTGTTATGCAGCGGTTGTCTAGATGCCTCTCGTGGTCCCCGACCTTGAAGACTGTTCTGAGGTTGGTCTAGACTTTCTCCCATTCCGAGCGCTGCTGGCATGACTTGGCAAAGGGCAGATGGGAGGCAAAGAACCATGGTAAGTGTTTCCTTATATCCGAGGTACTTCCCATACTTCTCTTTATTTCTAAGCTTCTTTTCGTGTAGGCTTGAATAAAGACGCGATCTTGAGGCCCCCGAGTGGCGAGAAAGAGGCCAAGTCCCTGATTCCAAAGTCGGGGAACGATAACAGGAGGAAGAGGGTCTCGGAGTCCGAGGACCCCAACCTAAAAAGGCTCCTGCTCGAAGACGCAGGAGAAATGCCATCCCTTTGACTAAGGAGTCGGTCCAACAGATGAGGGAAGAAGAAGAGTAAGATGAGGGGGATGACTCGGCACTGGTGATTTTAGTAAGGAAGCCGGCCGAGACTGCCAAGCCTTCATCCGGAGGCGATTGTCCAGACCCAGCCTCGTGATGAGGAGGCCTCGAAGAAAGATTCGAGAAAAGACCCTGAATCACCCGATGTCGAGGTTGTCCCTCATCCAGCAACAAACATACCGGAGGGGACCAATTTTGAGACCTTCAGGGCTGAACAGAGCGCCCCGAGCGACTCGCTCGGAGCTGTGACAGTAGCTCACTCTCCTTTTCTACCGGCCTTTTCTGAGGAGGCTATAAGGGATGCTCGGGCTCTAAGGAACCCTGACGTAGGCGGAGTCCCTAGTGAAGAGGATCCCTATCGGGATTGACTTATCGGGGTCGATGATTCCGCTGATCTCAATGATGCGTCTTCCCTCTTTGAAGAGTCCCAACACCTTTTATCTAGAGTAAGTGCTAATCCCCGTTGTTGCAATTTTTTTTCTTCTTCTTCTTTTAACCTAACTTATATCTTTCTTCTCATATAGGCTTTTACCAAGTCTCTGGACGACCTGAGCCAATGCGAGGCCGAGCTCCAGAAGACCTCGGAGGAGAGGAATGCTTTAAAGCTCCTTTGTCGACAAAAGGATGAAGAGCTCAAGGACCTTTGAGCAGACTTGGCCCAGGCTCGTAAGGAAGAGACCGAGCTTAACGAGCAGGTAAATGTCCTTTTGAGAAAGTCCAAATACATTGGCATCCCATTAAACTTGTCCTCACTTTTCATTTTGACACTTCATCTTAAGTCCGTTTCATTTGAACACTTCAACCACACCCCTTATATGTCATTTAGACACAAAAAGCCGATATGGCAAGGAAAGTGTTCCTCAGATTTCTCAAGCGCGTGACATGGTCCAAAAAACAACCTCCTCATCTTTCTTGCCGGAAAATGAACAATTTTTACCAGAAATACTTTCCGATAAATGTTTCTTTTAAATTTTCATTGTTCACACTATCGTGGGTTACAAAGGTTTTTGGCTTTTAAAGGCAACTTCAAGGATCTGCAACCTACAAACAAGTTGAGATTTGAGGATTTCCGATCTGAAAATTTTTTGGCCGAACAAGTTTTCGATCTGAAAATTTTGAAAAGTCTCGTTTCAGATTTGAGGATTTTTATTAGATCTAAACGCATTTCTTGCTTTCTCGTTTCAGATTTGGGGAAGAAACGAAGGTGCTGGAGAGATTTTCGAAAACAAAGTAGGGGAGTCGTGGGAAGCTGTACTCAACCTCAAACTCGCCGGAACAGTGGCCCACCATGAAAAGCGGTCAGACCCCTCTCATTCACGGCCAACACCTTTCTCCTTCTCCTTTTGATGATTTCGGCCATTACAATCATCTTCTTCAAGGATTTGCAACCTACATAGATAGATAAAAAAAGGGACAGAATTGAGAAGGAAAAATTGGGTTTTGATTTTTGCTTTTTAAATTTGGAAAGCACATACTGGAGGAGATCCGGCGGCAGGCTACTGGATCTTTGTAAACGAGATTTGCTACTGGATTTTAGTAAAAGAGAAGCAGAAAGAGATGATGGGGTGGGGCTGCCGCTAGGTCTCCGGCGAGTTTTGGTGGCTGGCGGTGGCAGAAAGTTTAGGGGTGGAGGAGATCCAGCGACAGGCGGGTTTTCGTCGGGGAAGACGACCAAGGGGTGGGTCAGTTTTTTTAAAAAAATATTGTTTAAGTTAAATCCATGTGTCCTAATCTTATTCGTCACTCTGGCGTGTGAATTACACGCATCTTATGTGATTGACTGCCTACAAATTTTGTGTCTAAATGACACATGTGGGATGTGGTTGAAGTATTCAAATGAAATGACCTTAAAATAGAGTGTCTAAGTGAAAAGGGAGAACAAGTTTAAGGGGATGCTGATGTATTTGGCCTTTGAGAAAATACGGACTTGAACCAAGGGTGGAGGCTATCACTTCGATGTCTCAGTTGCAGCAAAAGATTGAAAGGATCGAGTTGTTCTAGTGGGAATTCGATCAAGTTAAAGCTGACTGCGATCGGTGAAAAGAGAACATGGACCGCTTTGCTACGGAAAAAGAGGTTGCATTGGTACGACTGTGATCAGCCGAAGTTCAACTTCGGAGTACTAAAGAGAAGAGCTCAGCCCAAGCCAAAAGAATCAAAGAGCTCGAGCCCGAGCTTGTAGAGGCCGAGAAGGCGAAAGTCTTAGCTGACAAGTCCATAGCCGTGTACCTGGCTGATGCCGAGGCTGCTCAAACTCAGCTGAGGGAGGCCGCCGATCGAGTTCGGTGGAGTAATTATCTGGCTAAGTGTCGATCTTGGAGGGATACCCTCAAGGAAATCCATGCTTGAGTCTTTGACCTCTCCGAGGAAATAGCTCGGGCTAAGGTGCTTGAAGCCGATGCCAAGTTGCTTGCCTCCTCCGATGATGACGATGATGAAGGCAGCCAAGGCGGGTCTGATAACGGTGATGAGCCCGAAGGAGAAGCTGCCCTCGGGGAAGAAATCAACCCCGGGCATAGTTAGGATTTATTTTTCCTTCTCTCTTTTGTAAGACCCTTGTCGGTCCCTTGTACATATTTTTGTCCATATATATAAAGAAATTTCTCTTTTGGAATGCCTTCCCAAATTTCGTCTTCAAACATGCTTTGTGCCTTGTAAACTTTTTAGTACACTTTTATGCTTTGAACAATATGTTTGAAACTTCGATCTTGGTTGACTTGGTCTAAGTCACAATAGTACTGTTTTATAGTCGAGTAAGACTCGAACTCAAAGCAACAGAACCCTAAGGCTTATATCGAGTAATGATGAATCCTCGAGCTGTAGTTGAGTGAGTTTTTATTCGATCTTGGAATAGTGGAACCCTTAGGTCCGAATTGAGTGAGAACACGTTCTCAAACTCCAAGTGTTTTGTCCCTTAGGCTCTTTGAATTGGGCCGATATGGCCTCCAAAGGATGGCTATTTTTCCCTCTTTCGGCTCAAAAGACTTAGTAAAAATTTCTTTTATCTTAGCATGTATTTTTTTTACCCGTTGGATTTTCGGGGATTTTAATATTTGATCGAACCCCTTTGCTTTTTGTGCCTTAGCACAAGTTTGTATTTGAATAATTCGAAGGTTTTTCGAGGGTTTAATGAAAAGGAAGATACATCCAGATATTGAAGGCAAAATAGGCAAGAACATCAGCACTACTACTCATCAGGTGAAAGCAGTAGCTAGCATGCTTGGGCTTTCCTCCGTTAAGCATGTGAGAGTTAACTTTGTTTCTCTTCTGCAACTTGATCAAGGTATGCATACTTTCCTAGTAATTTAAATACAACCCTACTAAAAAATATTGCACCTTAGTTACTATTGAAATGTTATATCGCGTTGATCAAGATTCTAAAATATGCTAAGATCCCTTTATTTTCTCTTTATTTAACTTATAGGAGTATATTATTCAAATCATAAAAATATTGCCAGAGGCGGATAGATATAGGATATAGCTTTATGGGTTCCATATTTAAGGTTCAATATTTAACTCGTCATACTTTTAAAATTATGAACCTACTATTTACTGCAACTTAATGAATATTTATGCATAAATTTATATATGCTTTTTATAGAAAATGTTGAACTTAGATACCCAGTGCCAACTCTTCATCCGCCCCGAAGATAGCAGGTTTTCTTGATGAATGAAAATTTATAAGGCCCAGTGTGATCAATTTGTGATGATGTTACATTGATTTGATAAAAAATGGCAGACACACATACAGACACATACATTTTTAGTCGTTACTCCCTCCAATCCACTTTAATTGTTTTTTGGCATTTCTTTTATGTGTTCCATAATATTTGATTTTTTCAAATATCAAGAGGGAATTAATTTTTTTTCCAAAGCTGCCCTTAAAGTAAAGAGCCTAAGAGTATTTGTTATATTTCCTATGAACAAATAAAGTATAATATAATTACTTTTATTGTTAATTAACAGTAAAATATAAAATTTTTAATACGGGTAAAAACAGTCAAAAAATTCAGTTAAAATGGATATGCGAGAGTAACTTTTAAAAAGTAATGCATAGTTAAGGCCTGAAGATGGTTCGGTTTCTGTCCATTTTTAATGTCGGACGACTTCGACAACCTTGATATATATAGTACATAGAGTAACAAACTTTTCGCTGTTATTATCCGTTTTTTTTTCTCTTATTTTTTTTTTAAAAAAAAATTTGTTTGTGCTGTTATTATCCCTTTTTATTGCTAGACAAAGGTTACAAAAATGTGTCTGGGGTTGGATGAGAAATATTTCCAACACCAAGTTGTCAAATAATTTAGTGTCCTATAATTTTCCTCCTTAACCTTTGAAAATAATTCTGTTTCTGAAGTTTCCAATCTTTCAATTTGGACAGCAGAAAGATCGTTCTTTAAGTTTTTAGCGTATTTTATTTTGAACGTTAACTACCTATCTTATTCGGAGGTTGGTGGAACTGTGCAGGGATAGGAGGAATGATTTGCACATGGTGTTTATTGACCTAGAGAAGCTTATGATAAGGTACCTAGGGAAGTTTTTTGGAGATGCCTGGAGGTGAAAGGTGTTCTGGTGGCTTATATTAGGGTGATTAAGGATATGTATAATGGAGCTAAGAATTGTGTTAGGACAGTGGGGGCGACTCGGAGCATTTCCCGGTTGTTATGGGGCTACACCAAGGTTTTGCGCTAAGCCCGTTCATATTTGCCCTGACGATGGACGCTCTGACACACCATATTCAAGGGGAGGTGCCATGGTGTATGTTATTTGCCGATGATATAGTACTGATTGATGATACGCGAGGCGGTGTTAATGAGATGTTGTAGGTTTGGAGACGGACCCTTGAGTCTAAAGGATTCAAGCTGAGCAGGAATAAGACTGAATACGTGGAGTTCAAGTTCAGCAGCGTGCTGGGTGAAGCGGACGTGGACGTGAGGCTCGATTCACAAGTCATCCCCAAGAAAGGGAGCTTCAAGTACCTGGGGTCGATTATTCAGGGGGATGGGGATATTGACGAGGATGTCACGCACCGTGTAGGAGTGGGGTGGATGAAATGAAGGCTAGCGTTTGGTGTCCTATGTGACAGGAAGGTGCCCCCGACACTCAAAGGAAAGTTCTATAGAACAATAATAAGGACGACCATGTTGTATGGTGCAGAGTGCTGGCCAGCGAAGAATTCTCATATCCAAAAGATGAAAGTTGCAGAGATGAAGATGCTGAGATGGATATGTGGACACACTAAGCAAGATAAAATTAGAAATGACGATATTCGGGTGGAGGTGGGCGTGGCTCCCATGGAAGACAAGATGTGGGAAGCTAGGCTTAGATGGTTCGCGCACGTGAAGAGGAGAAGCCTGGATGCACCGGTGAGGAGGTGTGAATGGATGGCATTGACGGGTATGAGGAGAGGTAGAGGGCGGCCTAAGAAATATTGGGGAGAGGTGATCAGGCAGGACATGGTGCAGATGCAGATTTTCGAGGACATGGCCCTTGATAGGAAGTCGTGGAGGTCGAGCATTAGGGTAGCTGGTTAGGAGATAGGAGGCTAGTGTGACATTGTCTTGTTTTAGGCTGCTAGGGGCTCCAATTGAGTTCTCAATACTTCATTAGGGTTGAAAGTTAGGCTATAGTAAGTTTATCATCCCTTTGTGTACATATTACTCCCTTGCGTATGTAGTATTGTGCCTTTGCTGATATTTAGTGGTACTACTTTGCTTTCTATTTTTTGGCTATTGTGTTGCTGGTGTTATCTCCAATGTAGTTTTCTAACTATTTGTCTTGATATCACTTTCTATCAGGGCTTCCTTCATCTTCTTTAGCCGAGGGTCAATCGGAAACAGTCTTTCTACCTTCCAGGCGTCACAGGGGTGTTTTATCTCACTCGAATTCCGCCCGAGATTTTACCCTTATGCGGCAGTCAAGCCCAGCCTTGACTTCAGCCTTTCCAACACTTAGAATAATTTAGGAACGTTTGGACTTAGAATGATTTTAGGCAGCAAACAAAATAAATGAAGGCACAGAGTTTACAGGAATTTCTTCCCAACTCGTATTAATTTGTGAATACAAGAACACAATAAGCCAACCGTATGGCCAAGAACAAAGAACACCCTAGTTCCCTGACCCGAAATTGATTTCCTACCCTTAGGAATAACACTTAGACAAAATATGGCTCACTATGCCTCAAGACTAAGTATTCTACCCCCTTTAGACAGCCTTATGCACATATTTATAGTGCAGGCTGCCCAATTACATTTGTCTATTTTAACACATTCAGTTGACAAGCCCCAATTGACGGGCAAACACTAAGACATGATACAAAAACGTGCCCACTCCTTTAGCCCATGATCAGCCATATTTTGGATGTGGTTGTAACCGCCACCTGCCTCCCATGTGCATTGCACACGTTTTGTAACCGCTACATGTGCACACCATGTGCCTGTTTTGCCCAGCTGCTGCGTGCCCAAGGCTGGCATTGCGCCCAGCCTTGCCTTTGACACTGCTCCGCCTCAATGCCATTGCCACAACTTGCCGCCCACTGACTTTTCCGCACACGCCTATTGCCACAGCTGCCCGCTTATGTCAAGTCGCCCCCAACTTGATCAAATCTGCCCGCATTAATTGTCATTGCTTGTCTAGCCTTTCCTTGCCAGGTCTTAGCCCCTGCTTGACTTGGCTTTGCCTTGTCATTGTCATGCCAACCCACATGCCCATGTGCTATGCGCCTTGCCTCCGTTCAAGGTGCGTTTGGCAACCTCGGATAGTCCGTCATGCCGAGCTGCCCGTCATGATGTTGCCCAATTTTCAAGTTGTGTGCCAAGGCCATCATGAAAATCCTTGTCACAATCGACACCTGCCGAGGACCTTTGTCAAGGGGCTCCAGGTAGGGGTAAGGCTGTGTACATCCTACTCCCCTAGACCCCACTTGGTGGGATTATACTTGGTAGTTGTTGTTGTAGTATCCTTATGTTTGTAAAATTATTGTTTTATAAATTACTTGAATTAATTGTTTGTAATATTTCCATATTGTAAACACCTAGACAATGTGATCCGATTATGTCGTGGCTTTTGGTCTTTGTCGTGTGCAAAAAAGTTTTTGTGGTGTTGAATTTAGGGTTTTGAGTTGACTGATCGGTTATATTTGGAGGTGTATTCTAATATCCAATCATCAGCAGTAATTATATGCACTTTATAAGAAAAGAGAAAGTGTCACAACTTAGTCAAGAAAGAATTTTCCTCCCTCAACACTAAACAGGCACGTCAAACAGTGATTCTTATCCTAACTATAATTACCAATCTCGACTTGAATTTTTTAGTCCAAATGATGATTATGTTTCTTGTTGTCCATAAATCTTTTATTACTTGGCTTGTAGTCCTACCAAACGCCACTTACAAGGAAAATGAACGAATAATACGTTAACACGTGTATTTTCTTTTCCATGTAAGCAAATTATAGTCTAAAGCAATACCTCTCATTTGTTCATCTTCTCTTCTCTTCGCTTTCTCAGACCCAACTCCCCCCCCCTCCCCCCCTCC
>ML292912.1:17231-43685 GCA_005239495.1 Nicotiana undulata | reverse complement strand
AAAACAATTTGGTTGAAGAGCTTCTTACACCCCCCCCCCCCCCCCCAAAATTTCTCAACTCAAATCTTAAATTAGAATGTGAAGTTAATGATAGATTAGTGGGATATAACAAAAAAACAAGTGAAGAATCATTACCCAATCGATGTCTCTGAATATCCCTCCAAATCTTGTCCAAATCCGAGCTCTCTATCTCAAGTTTTGATGAAAATGGAAAAACCCTCAATTTGAAATGTTTATATCTGCCAAATGAATTCCTTCTTCGCGAACGCGGCCCACTCTCGTATTCGTGTAGCATAGATACCTACTCTCCAAATATCCTTCTACGCGGACGCGAGGACCCTCTCGAGAACGCGATGCATGACTGACCCACCCTTCGCGAACGCGTAAAACAAATGCTTTGGGGTCCCCAACTGCCTCTACTTCCTCTATGCGAACGTGATACCCTTCACGCATTCGCGATGCACCAGAGCCCAGACCTTCGTGAACGTGGATCCCACTTCACAAATGCGAAGTACAACTCCTCACCTTCGACCAGCTCCCCTTCGCGAACGTAGAACTTGCTTTGGGACCGCAAAGAAGGAAACCAACAACTGAAACACTAGATTTTCTGCAATTCCAACAAGTCCAAATCTAGTCTGTTACCCACACGGAATCCACCCGAGCCCCCCGGGACCTCAACCAAACATACCAACAAGTCCTTAAATATCATACAAACTTAGTCGAGCCTCTAAATAACACTAAACAACGCTAAAACATGAATCACACTCCAAATTCAAATTTAATGAACTTGAAACTTCAAACTTCTACAGCCGATGCCGAAACCTATCAAAACACGCACGATTGACCTCAAATTTTGCACACAAGTCATAACTGACATTACGGACCTACTCCAACTTCCGGTGTCGGAATCCGCCTCCGATATCAAAATGTCCAGTCCCGGTCAAACATCCCAAAAATCAAATGTTCGCCATTTCAAGCCTAATTCAGCTACAGACCTCCAATTCACAATGTGGACACGCTCCTAAGCCCAACATTACCCAACAAAGCTAAAGGAACCGACGAAACTCCATTCGGGAGTTGTCTTCACATAGTTCCAACTACGGCCAAAATCCTAGCACTCAAGCTTCCATTTTAGGGACTAAGTGTCCCATTTCACTCTAAAGCTAAAACAAACCCTCCTAGCAAGTCACATAAGCACAAATTGAAACATGGGAAGCAGTAAATAAGGGATCGAGGCTAATACTCTCAAAACGACCTGCGGGGTCGTTACATCCTCTTCCTCTTAAGACAACTCTTCATTCTCAAACTAGTATAGAGACATACCTGAAGTTGTGAAAAGATGAGGATAACGGCTGCACATATAATGCTCGGTCTCCCAAGTCGCCTCCTCGACCGACTGACCTCTGTACTGAACATTCACGGAAGCAATGTTCTTTGACCTCAGCTTTCGAACCTGCCTGTCCAAAATGGCCACCGACTCCTCAACATAAGATAAATCCTTGTCCAACTGGACTGAGCTGAAATCCAACACATGAGACAGATCACCGTGATACCTCCGGAGCATGGAAACATGGAACACTTGATGAACTGCAGAGAGACTAGGTGGTAGTGCAAGTCTGTAAGCCACCTCTCCAACCTTCTCAAGAATATCAAAAGCCTGAATAACCTAGGGCTGAACTTGCAGTTTTTTCCAAAGCTCATAACACCCTTCATGGGCGAAATATAGAGCAAGACCCGCTCCCTAACCATGAATGCAACATCAGGAACCCTCCGATCCGCATAGCTCTTTTGTCTGGACTAGGCTGTATGAAGTCGATCCTGAATCACCTTAACCTTCTCCAAAGCATCCTGAACCAAGTTTGTACCCAATAGCCCCCGCCTCGCCCCGCTCAAATCAACCTACTAGAGACCGACAGCGCCCACCATACAGAGCCTCAGACGATGTCATCTGAATGCTCGACTGATAACTGTTGTTGCAGGTAAACTCTGCAAGTGGCAAGAACTGATCCCAAGAACCTCCAAGCTCTATCACACACGCACATAGCATATCCTCTAGTATCTGAATAGTGCACTCGGATTGTCCGTCCGTCTGAGGGTGAAATGTTGTGATCAACCCAAATCGAGTTCCTAACTCATGATGTACGGCCCTCCAGAACCGTGATGTAAACTCCGTACCGCGGTCAGAGATAATAGATACCGGTACGCCATGAACTCGAGCCAACAACTCGAAAGAATAAGTAGTCATCACACAAATGCAATGAGCTGACTTGGTCAGCTTATTCACAATCACCCAAACTGCATCAAACTTCCTATGAGTCTGTGGAAACCAAACAACGAAATCCATAGTGATCCGTTCCCATTTCCACTCCAGAATTTCTAACTTCGGAAGCAATCCACCCACTACTAGACATTGGAGTTATGGCAATGTATTATTTGCCACAGATCAGTAACCGTTGCTATAGATGGTGTATTGTTACGGTTTTAACCGTTACAAATAATTATCGGAACTACAGAGACACTTAGCAATTGAACCGTTGTACTAGTCTTAAAGTTGTTCCGATGATGTTGTGATGATTGTCCCTAAAACTGGCCATGTCGACCTGAGTAACCACCCTAAAAACTCTGGAGCGAAGGTGCACTAGTAGGAGCCGATGGTGTACTGTAGACTAGCTTATAGGAATGAAGCATACGAGGGCCACAACCACATGAAGCACTGTGGGATGCTTGGAGTGCTGAATGAAATTGCTTGGGAGGATGCCCTCTACCAAAAGTACCCCATTTCCCCCCATTTTCTTAGGTTTTTGAGGCAACAATTGGCTTAACTAAGCCCACATTTTGATGCAAGTGGTTTGAATAGTAGGAATTGAGTGGATTTGTAAATATTGATCAAAAAGACCTCAAAAAGAAGCAAAACTTGCAAAATTCCAGGACCCAGCTAAACCGCTATAGCACTCATATTTCCGCTGCAGCGTTTGTCCCATCGCTGCAGCGGATTTCTCTTCGCTACCATGCTGCAAGCTTTAGAGAGCTGTGTTTCAAGGCCTTTCAAAGCGCTGTCCGCGCCACTTTTCTGCTGCAACGGTCCATCCAATGCTGCAACGCTCAATTATCTGCAGGATGTGGTTGGCATACCTCAGAGAATGGGAAAAGATGGGACTTCAAGATTCCGCAGTCAGCGGTATTATTCCGCTGCCGCACTCCAGCCATAGTTGCAGCACTTCAATATTCTGCTGGGCACAAAGTTGAAGAATCAGAGAACTGGAAAGTGCACAATCGCGACAACGGTCATTAATCCGCTGCAGCGGAAGTCTCTTCGCCCCAACGCTAATAAACCTGCCGGGAGTCTCCGCAGGGGCATTTTTGTTCCAGTATTTTCAGTCAAGTATATATAGATCTTTTCTTCATTTTTTTAGGGCATCAACCCTTTGGAGAACACGTAACATTTTGAGTTATTTTAGCATAGTTTTAACATTAGTTCTTCAACTAGTATCTTTTAAATCACAATTATGAGCTTAAATCCATCTTTTACTTGTATTTCTTCTTCATTCATGAGTAGCTAGACCCATTAGCTAGGGTTGTGACCCAACCCTAGTGTGGGTACTAATGGTTTCCAATTTTAGAGTGATTATGTGTATGGGTATTTTATATTTAGCTTGATTTATGCATAAATCTCAGATATAGTGGTTGCAAACACTATGTCAAGCCTTTATGACTAGGGTCACTCTTGAGAAAGATGACCCAAGTCTAGGTAATTAAGCTAACAAAATATTGGTGTGAGATCAAGAGGTTGATAGCCCCACTAAAAGGGTGGATGCAAGAGATAGCTACACCTGATTTGAGGCAATTCGTGCAGTTCATGGAAACACCCAATTGTGCTTGAGAAAGCCAATTTGGGCAAAGTTACCCATATTAGCGAGAGGTAGTGGGTGAGTACATTAACATGAGGTTATGTCATAAATCTCCATTTCACAATCTCGTTCTAGATATTAGACCCGTTAATTGCTCACCTAGGTGGAAGTCACAACCCTAGTCACTTTTATCAACTGAGAAAACCTTCAAAAAGATTTTAGTTAGCTGGTTCGTAATTTCAATTACGCTAAAACCATAGTATAATTGCAAACCCTTTTTATGAGAAATGCAATTGAGAACATAACGCGCTACAAGATCACTTAGACACTCGACTCCAACATATATAGCTCCATGTGGAAATCGATCCCGACCCTTGGGGTAAAAGCTGCATTGACCCCCGTACTTGCTACTCTTTAGAGGTATAGGCGGGAGCCGATCACTTTTTGGCATCGTTGTCGGGGAGCTTTTACGGTGTTGATTATCTACGTGAATAATGGTGTAGTGTGTTTTTCCTTCCTTTTTTGTTAACGTGGTTGTTGAATCAATTCAGGTACTAATGGAAGATCCTTTGGGTAATATTATTCTGGGGGAGGAGGTGTTTGACAATGAAGAAGATGATCTAAATCAAGTACCACCCCCAAGACGGGGTTGATAGGCCAATCTCAATGGGGATATTCTAGACCCTCCCCCGCCTCCACCTCCCAGAGCTGCCTCTCGGGTGCTACCAAACGAGGGGTACGTGAGTGCTATTGTCCCGCCTAGAATCCGGGCGAGGAACTTCAAAATCACAAATGTGACGCTGACACTCTTGGAGTAGCGTGGGTACTTCACAGGAGCTCCATACCAGAATGCTTACAAGCATTTAAAGGGGTTCGTTGATACCTGCTGGGGGAGCAAGAAAACAAACGTCTTAGATGATGCATTAAGGCTTAGGATATTTCCCTTCTCTCTCCGAGGGAAAGAATTAGACTGGCTGGAGCGACTTCCCAACCATTCCATATCCACATGGGATGAGCTAGCAGACAAGGTCATTGCAAAATTCTTCTCCCCTAGTCACATGGCAACGCTTAGATATGAAATATTGGTTTTCAAGCAGGATCCAAATGAGCCTCTTCATGAGATTTGGGAGCGCTACAGGACCATGGTAAATGAGTGTCCAAACAATGACATGACTGAGGCCATGATACAACAGGCATTCTACCGAGGCATAAATACCACCAATTAGTGTATGGTCAATCAATTGGCTGGGGGCCATTTCATGAATCTACCCTACAATGAGGCATGTGGGGTCTTAGATGAAATGGCTGACACTTCGTCAGCATGGAAAAGTAGAGCTAATGTGCCTCAGGGATATCCAGGTGTTAATGGCCTTCACAAAGAGCTTCAAGAACATGGGCAAGCAATTTTCGAGCTTACTACCACCATGAATCAATTTGCTAAGGCGCAACTTCAACAACTACAAGGGCCTAAGAAAGTGCATGTTGTGTAGGGGGTAAATGTTTTGGTGAACAAGCGAAGACCTCGGGGAAATCCAATGCAAAACAACAATGTTTAATGTAACCAAGGCGCGAGTGGGTATAGTCAAGAGGATTGTTATGATGATCAAGATGAAGATGTGATGTATGACAACAATTTTCAAGGGAAAAGGAACAATCAAAGAAACAATCAAAATTGGAACAATCAAAGACAAGGAAATTGGAACAATAATAACAACTCAAGCAATTGGGGGAACAACAACCAACAGTGGGGAGGCAACAACAACAATAATTAGAGCGGAAACAACAATTAGGGTCGAAACGGTAATCGGGGGTTGGGCTTTCAAAGGCCCTTGATGTACCAACAACCCAAAAATCCACCCCTATCAATCACAAGGCCAAGGTTCCTCAAGTAATGATATGGGTAGAATTGAGCAAATTTTCAAACAAATGATGGAACACAATTCGGATTCGGATTCTCAACTTGCCTCCCATAACACTTCCATTCAAAATCTTGATGTTCAAATGGGACCAATCTCACAAGCCTTGAACACACTCCCGAAGGGAGTACTACCAAGTGATACGGTGGTGAACCCTAAGGGTGGGAACAACAACAATACCGGTCATGCCATGGCGGTGACCAGTAGAAGTGGACGAGGTGGTGAGGCTAGTTCTTCAAAGCAAAAGAAAGTTGTTGGTTATGATGATGTCTTGCAAAATGATGAGATTCCAATTGAGATTGAGCATGTAGTTGAGCAGCCAACAACGAGTGAAGTGAGGATTGATATTCATGACCATGAGGAGGAAACTCAAAGTGACGTGAACCCATCTAGGGAACACGTAATTGACATTCCCGAGCCGATTGTGTCAAAAGAAAAGTCACCATTGCCTAGTCCTCCTCCTCCATATCCTTAAAGGTTGGCAAAGGAAAAGAATGAGAACCAGTTCAAGAAATTCATCGACATGATGAAGAGCTTATCCATCAATGTTCCTTTGGTTGAAGCTTTAGAGCAAATGTCCGGGTATGACAAGTTCATGAAGGACTTGGTCACAAAGAAAAGTTCAATGGAGTGTGGAACTATAAAGATGACTCACCAAGTGAGTGCAATAGTTCACTCAATGGCACCCAAGCTTGAATAACCCGGGGCATTCACCATTCCTTGTACAATTAGTAGTGCGGATTTTGCCAAGGCATTGTGCGACCTCGGAGCTAGCATAAATTTGATTCCATATTCGGTCTTCAAAACCTTGGGGATTGGTCATCCTAGGGCTACTTCCATGTGTCTTCAAATGGTGGATCGATATATGAAGCGGCCTCTAGGGATCATTGATGATGTGTTAGTGCGGGTTGACAAGTTCATCTTGCCCGCAGATTTTGTTATCTTGGATTGTGAGGTGGATTATGAAGTTCCTATCATCATGGGAAGGCCCTTCCTTGCAACGGGTAAGGCCTTAGTTGACGTGGAGTCTGGTGAGCTCACCTTCCTGGTGGGTGATGAAAAGGTCGTGTTCCACGTTTGCAAGTCAATGAAGCAACCAAATAGCACAAAGGTGTGTTCTTTCATGCACCTTGTCACCGAGGTCATTATTAATGAAACAAGCTCAATGATAAATGTTGAAGACCCCGTGAAAGCAACATTATTGAACCACGATGATATTGTGGTGGATGGCTTGATCGAGAGTACCAATGCCCTACAAGGCATGGGTTCTTATTCATATGGTCCTCGAAAGTTATCCTTAGATTTGGAGAATCGGAAGACCCCTCCGACAAAGCATTCAATTGAATATCCACGTATATTGGAGTTGAAGCCACTTCCACCACACCTCAGGTATGAATTTCTTGGTCCTTCTTGTACTTTACCTGTTATACATTCATCTTGCCTAACCAAATTGCAGGTAGACTCTACTCTCAAAGTGCTAAAAAGGAGAAAGAAGGCTATAGGTTGGACACTTGCCGATATAAGGGGGATAAGCCCCACATTTTACATGCACAAGATCATTCTTGAGGATGGAGCAAAGCCTTCCGTAAAACACCAACGGAGGCTAAATGAGGCAATGCAAGAGGTTGTGAAGACAGAAATAATCAAGTGGCTCGATGTTGGGGTTGTCTTCCCAATCTATGATAGTGCTTGGTCTTCTCCGGTCTAATGTGTTCCAAAAAAGGGTGGAATAAACGTGGTACAAAATGACAAAAATGAACTTATTCCAACAAGGACAGTCACTAGTTGGCGGGTATGCATGGATTACCGCAAATTGAACAAAGTGACCCGTAAGGATCACTTCCCTTTGCCTTTCTTGGACCAAATGCTTGACAGACTTGCGGGGAGAGATTTTAACTTCTTCTTTGATGGGTATTCAGGTTACAATCAAATCTTGATAGCTCCAGAAGAACAAGAAAAGACAACCTTCACTTGTCCCTATGGGACATTTGCTTTTTCCAGGATGCCTTTTGGATTGTGCAATGCACCCGCTATATTTCAGCGGTGCATGATGACAATTTTTACTAATATGGTTGAAGACTTTCTAGAGGTATTCATGGATGATTTCAGCGTGGTCAGGGACTCCTTTGATGGATGCTTGAACAATCTTGATAAAATCCTTGCTCGTTGTGAAGAAACCAACCTAGTGATCAATTGGGAAAAATGCACTTTATGGTTGAAGAGGGGATAGTTCTGGGCCAAAAAATCTCAAGAAATGGAATTGAAGTAGATAAAGCCAAGATCGAGGTCATTTCCAAATTGCCTCCTCCTATTTCAGTGAAGGGAGTTCGTAGCTTTCTTGGGCATGCGGGGTTCTACCGGCGCTTCATCAAGGACTTCTCAAAGGTAGTGAACCCTCTTTTCAAATTGTTGGAAAAAGATGCCAAGTTCCACTTTGATGAAAATTGTGTGAGTGCATTTCAGTTGTTGAAGCAAAAGCTAACCACCACACCAATTATCACCGTGCCAGATTGGAGCTCTCGTTTTGAGCTATGTGACTCTAGTGATATGGCTGTGGGGGCGATTTTGGGCCAAAAGGTGAACAAAATCTTTCACCCCATTTACTATGCAAGCAAGACAATGAAGTCTGCCTAAATGAACTACACCGTCACCGAAAAAGATTTGTTGGCTATAGTCTTTGCAATGGAGATATTTCGTCCTTATCTTATGGGTGCCAAGGTATTTGTTCACACCGACCATGCAGCGCTCCGGTATCTTATGATGAAGAAGGATTCCAAGGCTATACTTATGCGATGGGTATTATTGCTTCAAGAATTTGATTTGGAAATCATTGATAGAAAGGGGAGTGAGAACAAAGTTGCCGACCATCTTTCCCATTTGGAGGATCAAGGGAGACCAAGTGATGGGCTTGAGATAGATGATAGCTTCCCGGATGAACAACTTCTCTCCGTCTCTATGCAAGAAATGCCATTGTTCGTGGACATCGCAAACTACATTTTCACCGGTGTTGTCCCGTTTGAGCTCTCTTCTAACCAAAGGAAGAAGCTTAGATGGGATAGCATGGATTATTATTGGGATGAACCGTATTTATTCAAGATATGCAATGATGGTGTCATTCGGCATTGTGTGCCCGAAGAGGAACAAGTGTCAATTCTTGAGTCATGCCACTCCTCACCTTATGGTGGTCATCATGGAGGGGCAAGGACCGCTTCAAAAATGTTAAGTTGTGGTTTCTTTTGGCCTACTTTGTACAAGGATGCGAGTGAATTGGTAAAGCGATGTGATGATTGCCAAAGAATGGGTGACATATCCAAGAAAGATGAAATGCCTCTCACTACAATCCTTGAGGTAGATATCATCGATGTTTGGGGAATTGATTTTATGGGGCCCTTTATTATTTCATGTAGAAACACCTACATACTTGTGGCAGTGGACTATGTTTCGAAATGGGTTGAATCCATCGCTTTGCCTGACAATGAGGCCCGTAATGTGGTTGGTTTTCTAAAGAAGAATATTTTCACAAGATTTGGGACACCCCGTGCCATCATTAGTGACAGGGGATCTCATTTTTGCAATAGGGCCTTTGATTCATTGTTAGCCAAGTATGGAGTAAATCATAAAGTGTCTACTTCGTACCATCCTCAAGCAAGTGGCCAAGTTGAAGTGTCTAATCGTGAAATCAAGAATATTTTGGCCAACAAAGTGAATGCTAATTGGACTGATTGGTCCTGGAAGCTTGATGATGCTCTTTGGGCTTAGCGAACTTCTTTCAAAACACCCATCGGTATGTCTCCTTACCGGTTGGTGTATGGAAAGGAATGTCATCTTCTGGTGGAATTGGAGCACAAGTCACTATGGCATTGAAGAAATTAAACTTGGATTGGGACACAACTGCAAATCTTAGAGTTGACCACCTCAATGACCTAGATGAGTTTCGATTCCATGCATATGCTAGCTCTTCCTTGTACAAAGAGAAAATGAAGTGCCTCCATGACAAATATACCAAAGACCGGGAGTTCAAAGTTGGAGACTTGGTGCTTCTTTTCAGTTCTAGACTTCGTCTCTTCCCGGGAAAATGCAAGTCCAAGTGTAGTGGCCCAAAATTGTGTTGGTTACACCCTTTGGTGCTCTTGATCTCAAAAATAAAAATGGGGAGATTTTTCGTGTGAATGGGAACCGGGTAAAACATTATCTGGGTAAATTTGATGATAGTCATGTGGTGGCATTGCTGAAATTCCTCTGAACATGGTAACCTGCGTCGTGCCGCGACATTAAATCAGGCGCTTCTTGGGAGGCAACCCAAGCTTTTCTTTTCTTTATTTTTGGTTGTTTTTGGTAGGATAGATTCTTGTGAACAAACCGGTTGTGAAGTTGATGCAAGACTTGGTGGATGCAGTACATGTGAAAAATTGAAATCTGGGCAGAGTAGTACAATTCCGTTGCAGCGGTCTAAAAATTCGCTGTCAGCGGTGACCAAGCGCTGCAGCGGAAAATGAACGCTGGCAGCGGTCCAAATAACCCCCAAAATAGACTCTCTGAATCTCCACTCCGCTGCAACGTTCACTATTTCGTTGTCGCGGAATGCACTTCGCTGTGGTGATGGAATTCTGATGTTGCGGAAAGGGTGAAAATCCAGCAGGTTTGAAAAACCAAAAGCGTGGTCAGCGGTATGTTTCCACTGCCGCGCTAGGTAGGTCGGTCATGGGTCCCAGTGCTCTAGTATATATTCTGAGGGACCCTCTCCTTTTTACTCTTTTCACCCATTTGTTACCAAACCCTAATATTTACTGTGTTCTCACTCCTTCACTGCTCCTTTGAGATTTTAAATTCATCCTTCAACTACTGGTATGTTCCATGTTTAATTTTTGTTAGTTGATTTATTGTTGTTAGTTTTAGGGTATTTTATTTAAATTTTTTTATAGATTTAATACAACCCTAATGTTAAAAATTGAATTATTAGTATGTTTACAATGTGGGGAAATACTTTCTAAGTTCTTAGGTGGGTAAAAGGGTTATTCATCTGTGTAAGTTTCTTGAAAATTTTAAAATTTTGATGAACCCTAGCATCAGTGCACGTTGTCCACGACCTCTGCTGCAACGTTTTAAAATTCCGCTGACAGCGGAGGTTCAAAATCCTATGATCGCAAATTGGGGATTCCACTCCAGCAGACTAAAAATCTGCTAACAGTGGTACTGTGCACTGCTGCAGCGGTCAATAAAGTGCGGTCAGCGGTTCCTAGTCTCAGAGAGTTCACTCTCAGAACAAGTCAAATTCCGCTGCAATGACCAAATTTCCGCGGTCAGCAGTGGGCAAACGTTACAGCGGACCGAAACTCTGCGGTCCGCGGTTCTAAAATTCAGAGAGGGGTAGTCTGAGTCCCCTGAATTCTGCTGCAGCGATTCTTTTCCGCTGACAGCGGTTTGGTACTGAATTCACTATTTCACTCTCTGCTTCTGCAATTCTATCTGGTGCTTAGATGCAATGTATTGAAACTTTGTGTTACTTGTTTGCAGAGTATGGTGTGATCTAGAGGTGGACCAGAAAAGCAACCCGGGAAGGGCGAACATTCAAGGGGTAGAGGCAAGAGCAAGCAACAAAACACACCGGGCCCGACAAAAGCAGTTGGCAATCACAAAAGAGAAAAAGAACAAGCCCCTCTAAGTCGGAGTCCGGTGAATACTTTCCCTCCCGGGAAGCTTTGGAGGGTCAGAACAGGGATGCTTTAGCAGCTGCAATATCAAAGCCTTGGAGACTCATCAACAAGCCCACTAGCTCGGAGTCTTCCGATGCTGCCTCTAGCCACTCAGCCACTCCTCATTTGTCACCTATCACCAACTGGCTGCAGGTAGCCTCATCTAAACTTTCTGATCTTTCAGCTACAGTTGCAGCTCAGTCAGCTCCGGCGACCATTGCATTGCCTCCGTATCTGGAGGACACATTGAGGAGCGTGGTGGACAACCAGAAGAAAATTTTGGAGGCAATGGAGAAGCAACAAAAAGAGATTGATTATTTGGGAAAATATGTGAAGAAAATGAAGAAGGCCCAAGATGCTTCAAATGAGGTGCAGAAGAAGATGCAGGAAACTCAGGAAGCTTTGGTGAATGAGATGGCCAAGGTTGCTGCTGCGGGGGACATCCCCCTTGATATATTGTTAGGAGAGTCCGGACCCACTGACCCGGATATGGATGAGGCAGACCTTCCACCGGCTCCAATTCGTAGAGGTGCCATTCCCTAGACAGAGGACATGGAGATTCAGCTAGAGGAGCCCGAGGTCCAGACTTCCACACAGGCACAGGATCCTCCTATCACCACTGGCACATCACCTTCTTCACCTGCCCCTGTTGACCCTTCACCTATGTAGTGTGAGGCACCTTAGGGAGTTCCTTCTTACTCTCTCTCTCACCCCTATACCCTGTTCTATATTTTGGTTTCATAGCATTGAAAGCAATGCTAGTTTTTATTGGAGGGGGTGGCCTCTACTTGTTGGTTGGTTGATTCATACAATTTGATTTTTGGGTTGTAATAACTGTTGATACTCTTTTTCTTTTTCTTATTTACATTTCTGTACTTTTCATTTTGGTATGTATATATTAAGATCATCCTCCTTATCATATGTATATATTCATTCCCTATTGTAAATATTCATTTTGTTTTTCGTATTTTCTACTTTATAACTTCTTTAGCTTTTTCCATTTGTAGTCTAACTTCTCATTTTATTTAGTAGATTCTTTCTAATTGGCAACTTCTTCTTTTCCTTTTTGTGTTGTCAATAAGCCCCTGGTTTTCTTAAGGCCACGGTTCTTTCCAGGGGTGGAAATTGTGTGAACCGGGTGTCTCTTCCCTACGACAGACGGTGTGACGACCTTCTTAAGGGACTGAGTCAGTTTTTTTCATTTTTCTTTTTCTTTTTGTTTTTGTTTTCTTTTGTTTCAGTAGTAATGAATAAATGTGATTCAAATAGAGCTTCATTTGGCACCAACAGATCTACCTTTGACCTTATGGTTAAAGATAGATTACAAATGAGGCTAGTTCTAGTTGTGACCTTTAGAGTCTTGAGTTGACTGAAACTGTTGTCAAATGGTGTTCATAGCCATATTTGAGCTTCAAATTTGAACCAAGATTGTTGTGGTCCCTCTACACGATACTCTTTAGCAATCCTAAGGCATGTGAGGTGAGGTTTGAAATTGCATAATCCGAGTGCCGTTCTAGAACTTGCCCCGAGTATTTTTCTAGGTGAAATCTTATGTGAGCTCGACTTGTGAGATGATCATAGGCCTTCCTTGATTCCCTATTAAATTTGAAAGACTTCTTTAGCCTACCTTGACAAGATCCCTAGTCTACCCCTTTGAGCCTGAGCCTACTTGTTCAAAAACCATGTTTTAGCCTTCATCCGTTCTCTAAATACCCTCTCTTGGTACACATTCTTTCCTTGAGCACTCTTGATGAAGAATAGGAAAAAATCATAAGTTTGGGGGAGAGACGAGGAAATGCATAGTGAATGGGCCAAAGAAAAGGTTGAAAAGCATAATGAACTAAAAAGGGAAAAGAAAAAGAGTGAAAGAAAGAGCAAAAGTTTTAAAAAAGAGGTTGAAATGATGAAAAGAAAGATAAAGGGAAGAAAATGAGCCCAAAGTAAAAGAAAAAGCAACTATGAGTCTCTCTAAATTCCACAAGGAAAACAATTGTGACTCAAAGAGTCAAGAGTGTCATATGCAAAAGTGTGAACAATTGGAGTGCTTAAGGGAAGATGTTTTACCAAAATTCATTGTGACCAATTCCAATCCAAAAAGCGTCCATTACAACCCGACAAATCCCTATAGGATCTCAAGTTTAGTGAGCTTACATTAGTGGTGATTTACACGAGGGGAAAGCCTATGGTATGAAAGGCCAGACTTGAGTTCTTCTTTTTAGAGTGAAGAGATCACCCCATGATAAACCCAATTCTGAGAGTCATTCTTTATGGTGAGGTAAGGCTAAGGAGAGTAGAGGAGGAAGAGTCTAGGATCCACAGTGATTGAGGTAAAAGAGAGAAGTTCTATGACGACCTTAATCAACTCTTGAAGCTTTGGTGTCACATTAGATCTAGTGGGCTAGAAAATCATTGCATAAGTTTGTCAATAATTCATTTGTGTTGAGGATAGTCGTTAGTCCCAATTGAAGCTTGATGATTCACATTTCAATGGCTGAAATACTCTATCTTTTCTTGTTACAGAAGTGGGAGTTATTTTGTTTGCTTGAGTACAAGCAAAGCCTTAAGTTTGGGGGAGTTGATAACTAGTGATTTATACTATTATTTGCCCCCATTTTCTTCGGTTTTTAAGGCAACAATTGGCTTAACTAACCCCACATTTTAATGCAAGTGGTTTGAATTGCAGGAACTGGGTGGATTTGTAAATATTGATCCAAACGACCTAAAAAAGAAGCAGAACTTGCAAAATTCCAGGACCCAGCTAAACCGCTGCAACGCTCATATTTACGTTGCAGCGTTTGTCCCATCGCTGCAGCGGATTTCTCTTTGCTGCCACACAGCAAACTTCAAAGAGCTGTGTTTCAAGGCCTTTCAAAGCGTTGTCCGCGCCACTTTTCCGCTGCAGCGGTCCATACAATGTTGTAGTGCTCAATTATTCACTGGACGCAGTTGGCAAACTTCAGAGAATGGGCAAAGATGGGACTTAATGATTCCGCGGTCAGCGGTATTATTCCGCTACCGCACTCCAGCCACTAATGCAGTGCTTCAATATTCCGTTGGGCGTGAAGTTGAAGAATCAAAGAACTAGAAAGTGCCAAACCACAGCAGCAGTCATTAATTCGCTGTAGTAGAAGTCTCTTCGCCCTAGCGCTCATAAATCCGCTGGGAGCGGATTCTCCCTAGGGGAATTTTTGTCCAGTATTTTTAGCCAAGTATAAATACAGTCATACTGCCCCTTTGGAGACGCTCGAACTGCCGGCGATACTCCTCAATCAATGTGATAGGGAGGAACTTCTCTAGGAAGAGTTGAGGGAACTGGTCCCAAGTAAGAGCAGGCGACCCAGGTGGTCTTGTCAACACATAATCCCTCCACCATTTCTTGGTGGAAACCTTCATATGAAATGCAGCAAAATCGACCCCATTGTTCTCCACTATACCCATGTTCCGCAACACCTCGTGACATTTGTCAAGATAATCCTGTGGGTCCTCTGAAGGTGCACCACTGAAGTGAAGTGGAAATAGCTTAGTTAGCGTGCCAATCTCCACAATGTCTTAGAAGACATGGCGGGTCCATCACGGACCTGTGCTGCAATGACTGGCTGAACTACCCAACTGGTGGGGTTATGGAGTCTTATACTAGGGAGCCATCTGGTTCGGGGTGTGAGTGGCGGGAGTCTGTGCTCCTCCCCCAGCCTGAGAAACGGATGGTGACATAAGAAATGTACCGGCATAGGCCACACTCTCCATAAAGCCCACCAAACGGATCAAAGCATCTTGAAGCACTAGGGTGTCGATGAACCCCTCGCGGACCTGAGCTGGTCAAACTGGCACAATTTGGGCTAGAACCTCCTCATCAAACTCCACTTGGGGATCCACTGCTGGTGCTGCTACTCGAGCTCTGGGCTGAGCTATGCCCTTTCCTCGGCCTCTAGCGCGGCCTCGACCTATGCCCCTCCTAGGAACTTCCACTAGGGACTCCGCCTGCTGTCCAGCTGAAGACGTAGTACGTGTTCTCTCCATCTGCGAAAGGTCAAGAATAGCAGAGTTCAATCAGCAATGTTAAAATCGCACGACAGAGAAGAAAAGAAGTGAAACTGTTCCTAAAGTTCATAGCCTTTGTAAGATAAGTACAGACGTCTCCGTACCGATCCTTCAAAATCTACTAATCATGCTCGTGACTTGTGAGACCTAGGCAACCTAGTGATCTGATACCAACTTGTCACGACCTCGAATTCCCACTTTCGGGACCGTGATGGTGCCTAACATTTCACTTGCTAGGCAAGCCAACGTTAGAGAAACATTAAGTCAATTTTAGTCAATTTCAATAACAGAATCAATTAAACCAAATACAAGCTACAACTGAAATGCGGAATAACATAAATTCCCATAATATCTACTACAATTCGAATCTGGAGTCACAACTCACGAGCCTCTAAGATTTTCTACAAATAGAGTTTTAAAGAAATAAAATTGTTCTGAATTAAAAGAAACAGTAAAGTCGGGAAAATAGAAGTGGAATCGAAGGTCTGCGGACACCAGCAGATCTACCTCGAGTCTCCAATAAACAATTCCAAGATGTTGCGCTTCACGGATAACTAGGGCCGGTACCAAAATCTGCATAAGAAGTGTAGAGTGTAGTATGAGTACAACCGATCCCATGTACTCATAAGTGTCGAGACTAACCTCGACAAAGTAGTGGCGAGGCTATGACAAGACATTCACATAATAAACCTGTACATATAACAGTAAAAGTACGAGATAAAAACAAATAAAAGCTAATTATGTACTTATAGGAGGGGGACATGCAAAAGGGGATACAAGATACAAGAGATACAATGGAAATAATAGATAGAAAAGTCAATATGCCTTTAATCAGTAAGGACTATTAAGCACAATGAAGAAAATTGCACGGTGTCACCCTTCGTGCTTTTACTCTCAACCTCACAATGAAACAAGAACACTGCACGACATCACTGATAAGCTCAAATTACACTTTAAAATAGTGTAAGCGGTCGATGTCAAATATAATAACCCAACTAGGTTGGGGTCGAATCCCACAGAGAACAATATGTAGGCGATTAGGAATGTAAGAGAATTATCACTTATCGAACAATGCCAAACACTTAGATTTTGGTTTTGATAAATATTATAACTAAATGAAAAAATGTAAACTAACCTAGAAAGCAAGTAACATGATCAATGACTGAAAGTATGGATGCATCGGGAATTACACTCAAGTAACGATCCAATGTATTTCATGATTTTAAAAATATGAGTGAGTTTATGTTAAATAACCACAGATAATAATTCTTAATTAGCTTCTTCCGAAGACTAACAAGACTTCCTAATTGAATTACTCCTAACCCAATTAAGAGATTAAGCACACCCGGATATGGCTACAAGTAGTTCAAACCTATTCCTAGGTAGAATCTATAAAAAGAGGGTTAAAACCTCAAGTTCTTGTTAAGTAATCTTTCCCAACCCGAAATTATCTTTCCCAAAACTATTTCAGAGTTAATGGGCGAGTCCTAGGGTTAGCTAATCCCTTTGGAAACATTAAAGAACAAGAATAATTAAACAAACAATAACTCACTTCATAAAAAGATAAAAAGCATTGAATACATAAGCACAACAAGGTATTTAATCCACACTTTAAACATGAATATTTCCATAAACAAGATTAAGTGTTGGAAATAAATACTACACACTTAAATATTCAATACAAAGCAAGCAAATGAAAAAATAAACTTAAATGGGTAAGATATCCTTAACCACAATCTTCAAATCTTCAAAACCCAAGTGTGTGTGCAAACCCTAGCTTCCAAAAATATTCTCTCTACTGTTGAAGATTGAAAATAAGCCAAAGAGATCCAAAATATCTGCTAGGTTGAGTATTTGTGGGGTTGGGATTGGGAAAATGTGAATTGGCAATTCTGCCCAGAACTAATGCCCGTTGACTGCACATGCGGAAGAATTCTCGCAGGTGCGGCTCCGCAGAAGTGGATAACATATCGCAGGTGCGATTCTGAGTGGCTTTAATCTCTTCCGCAAATGCGGACCAAACTGCCGCACCTGCGGTTCCGCAGATGCGGATATTACTTTGCTGGTGCGGCTTCAATGCATTTGAATTGTTCCGCATATGCAGTCCTTCACTTCGCATGTGCGATGTCGCACCAGCGACCAATCATCCGCAGGTGCGGAATCACTGAAGGCTATTGCACTCTTTCCATTCTTTTTTGCTTAATTCCATTTCAATTCAATGCAAATAACTTCATGGAATCATTTTCCTGAAAATCGAACACACTATAAACGACCTCAAGTTATCATTAAAGGGTGCAAAATCTAAGGAAAAGAGACTAAAATGAGTGGTAAAATCACCACTCATCAACACCCCCAACATAAAGCTTTTGCTTGTCCTCAAGCAAATCAAAATCAATAATTCAATGAGGTTCTACCATTTAAAGCACAAGTCGTATTGCTATTATTTACAATCACATTCTCCAATCAAGAACCATATTTATGGATTTGGTTGGTACTAATACTTAGGCTCAAGTATGTGCATCTTACCCAAATAAATCCCTCATTTAAAAACAATTTCACGAAGTGCAAGGGAGTTTCAAAATAATCTAGTGACAAGAATAAGCCTCAAGAAGTGACTCAAAAGCACTAGTCCACTATATATGCACAACTTACTCATCTCCTGGTGTATCAATTTCACTAATCCATCCTAATTCATGTGCCCTCACAAGAAGGAAATCCCCAAAAATCACCATATTTACAATAACAACACAAGGGACAAATTTACAAAGACACTCACTCTCCCAAAGAATTTCAAGTTTTACAACACATCATGCCATAAGCTTGCCCTTATTTTAATTTGTTGCCTATTCAAGAACATTCGGTTGGAGATCCCATAAGGACTTTTTAAACTTGTAATGTAGGTTTAGGGAAGGGTCGGATAAGCATTTGGAATACAAGTGACTACACCCTCCTTGAACACTACTCACATTTTTCTTTCTTGTTGCACTTTGTTTCTTTTCAAACAACATAGCCCTCATTGGCATCTAGTTACCAACATAGAACCACCTTAAATACCTCTCTAATTTTCTTCAAAGCTCCATATTTATATACATACATATATCTCTTTTTTTTTCTTTTCTTTTTTCTTTTGGAGCATGAATAATTTCATGCGAACACTTTGAGGTGCATGTTCCTACACTCAATGTACAGCCTTACCAATTTCCAACTTGACACCATACCCCCAACTTAGGCGTTTAGCCTCATTCTCAATGTTCAAGGAGGGACAGGTTCAAAAGATGGAATTATTTTACAAAAGGAGAAAGGTTTGTAATGAGGTGGCCAAAGAAAAGGTTGAAGGCTCAAATAGGGTAACTGGTGATAGTATTTATGCAATGGTAAGCTTGAAAGGCTAAAGAGGTTTTACAAATATCACAAAGAATGCCTAAGGTCATCCCTCCAACCAAACATAACTAACATTAGCGTTGAAAGACCAACCGGAAAAGTTCTAGATGATAGAAGTAAACACGTGATTTATTTATACAAACACTAACACACATGGAACATGAATTAACAAAGACGGATCAATTTCATTTTCTAATAAGAGCATCTAGAGCAATATTATTCAAACTAGTGGGCAAAGAATCACTAAAAGAGCCAAAATTTTATCACAAAAATTATTCTTCACCATGCAACTTACTTGTTTTAATTCAAAACCGAAATTCGGAGGGATATTCTTAATTCACATTTCACATACAAGAGACTAATTTTGTTAGTACCAAATAATGCAAAAGTCTCCTCCTATCAAAACAAGACTAATTCCCTTAAGAAGGTTGTCACGCCGTCTATCATAGGGAAAAGTCACCCGGTTCACTTCATAAATGTTCCTTGGGAAAGAACCGTAGCATGGAGAAAACCCAAGGAATTACTACTAAGGAAATAAAAATAAAAGAACAAAACTCCTAAAGAGGATATTAAAATAAAAGCAACTAATACTAATACACCAAGCTACTAAATAAAATAAATAACGAAAGAAAAATAAAAATAGACTAATAACACCAAGCTCAGCAAAGCACATGACATAACAAAATAAACCCGACAAGGGCACACAATATTCAAAATAACAAAATAAGCCCGACAAGGGCACACAATATCATAGTATGAATACAATATACTCCTAAATCCACCCCCAACTAAAAATATTGCAGTGTCCCCACTGCACAATATATAAGGAAAGAAAAGTAGTTTGAGGGTCTCCCTGAGGTCTGCATCAGACTAGCAGACTGCAGGAGAAAAGGTTAATCATTGTGGCTGAGAACTCTCGCCATCAGCATCCTCCTCCTCATCATCATCAACATCTGTCATGAACGAATACTCTTCAATATCCTCATCATCCTCAACCGGTATCCACCTGCTACGCTGCCCCGACTTGAAGATTGCTTTGATCCCTCTCCACATTTTGATCATGAATTTGCCCTTCTTTTTGTTTTTCTCTTTTTCCTTGTCAAAGGATGACTTAAGTTCTACATGCGCCTTAGCCAAGGTGGTATAGGTGGTGTCGAGCTAGGTAATAGATGTTGCCATCTTACCCTGCGTATCTAAGTAGGTCCGCATCTCAGCTTTGGAGCAATAGTCGGGCGAAGGCTGGGAGTGTGAGGTCCCACTAGGGAGCTTTGACACTAAGTCATTAATGGATGCAAGTGGGGTGTTTAGCACCCGAAATGGTCCCTCATGGAGCATTCTGCGAGGAGGACTCTTATCCGGCAATAGTGGTGGTGACCTTCCTTTTTTTGCTTTTCACTGCACTACCCTCGCCCGTTACTCTTAACGGGTGGAACGGTTTGTCGGCGGGCACTCAATGATCAGTGCTATGCTTCTCAACCTCTGCCCTCCTGCACAATTCTGTGATCAAGGAAGGGAACATCAAACCTACGATTTTGTCGAGCAAATACTGTTGCAGCTCCCTCAAGATATAGTAGCCAACATTCATCGGGATGCCATCAAGAAGCCAAGCAATGATCAGGGCTCTGGTGTATGACACATCCGAGACATTCCCACAGGGTTATACCATGTTGCAGAGGATATAGAGACATATTTAGCTTCTTCTGTGAAGTCGATCGAATTCAATCCCTTTCTTTTGTTGTCCCACTTTGCTCTGGCGCTTGCAGGATACAATTTAGACACAAGCCATACTGCGTTGTCACATTTGCCTTTCTCTTGTTGTGGCTCGAGTGGATGGTTAGGAATCCCGAGTGCATCATTAATCTTTTCCAACCCGAACTTCACTGTTTTGCCTCTAATGATGAGTTGTGAGTCGGTGAAGTTTGTAGGCTTGACGTTTGTGTAAAACTCGTGAACCCACTCCTCATTGACCTTGCATGGAGTTGGAATGAAGCACGACCATCCGGAGGATTGCAAACAGCCATAGAAATCTGGGAGCAACTCAGCCAATTTATCCTCGGCGATCTCTTTCTCGAGCACTAATTTCTTGGTGAGAAGGTTGTCATAACACCGGCGCTGACAATCAGCAGACATGAAACGATCATTGTCAAATTTTTCCTCAGGTTCCTCCTCAATTTCATGGTTGTACGGGGCATTTTTTTTCATGCTCGAGTCCATTTTAAGCTCAAAGTACCTTTAAAAAATTAAAACAAAGTTAGTCAGACACTGAAATCTTGTTAAGCAAATTAAAACACTGCAATTAGGCCAAAACACCAAGTTGAACGGGTCCGGGAAGGTTCAGTTACAAAGTTACTGGAAATTCCCAGTCTGTCCAGTTTCCGCATCTGCGGAAGATTAACCGCAGGTGCAATCCCGCATCTGCGACATTTAAACCGCTTTTGCGGTTTTGCTCAGGCTGCCCAAAAATTGCACCTACGGAACAGTAAATGCAAGTGCGAAGCTGCATCTGCGATACATTTATCGCATATGCGGAATTCGTCTAAGGGTTCAACTGCCCAGAATTTTTTGACCTCTTTCACTTGAAACATGATTTTTTAGCACCTAATTTGTACTCAAGACTTCCAAATTAGTGTACCAAATGGACCTCTTACTTTATTAATGCTGAGTTTTAGGTACCTAACAAATAATTTTCTCTTGGACAATTTATCGAACACTTTGCAGGCAATTTAAAATCGCTTCTTCTTCACATAATTTGGGTACTCAGATTCCCACAAATTTTGTTTCATTGAAGACAACACACACTAACCTACTCTCAACCAAATTGCTCACCCAAATATTAGCGTAAATAAGAAGGGGTCTTAGGAAAAAGGGGGACAACCATGAAAGGCCTGAGAAAAGAAGAGGAAGAACACTAGAAGAACAAGAGGGAGAAGTAGATGAGAGCCAAGAGAGATACCTGAATCTTGTGTGAGACTCGTATACTTCAGGAACACTGGAGGATTTGCGTTTTTTGTGAAATGGGGAAGTTTGAGTTTTTGGTGAAAACAATTAGAATTTACCTGATGAAATGAGGGTTTCACTCATTATACTTGCCCGATTACCGCACCTGCGGATTTTTGGGCTCTTCTGCGCTACCGCTTCTGCGGCAAAGAGGTCGCACCTGCGGTTTTGCCCGCATCTACGCTCTATATTCCGCTTATGCGCAAGCGCACCTGCGCATTTTCTGACCGCAGGTGCGAGAACACCTGGGTTCAGCGGTTTGGTTCTGGGCAGTTACTGCCTTGATGCATTCCCAATTCTTAAACTCCTCAATTTAGCTCCAAAAAATCTGAAACTTGGCAGATTATTTCAAAATAATATACTAAGCTATTCTAAAAAGGAAACTTAAAAAATGACCAAATTTTTTTGAAAACGATGGGTTACCTCCCATCAAGCGCCGCATTTAACGTCGTGGCTCGACGCAAGTCAACTTTACCACTTTTCTCGCCACTTGGACGATATGAACTGGGCACCTAGCTTGGAGTCAAGCTTGTGACCACGAGCGGTGGGGGGTGGTAAGTCGATGACCAAGCCAAGCATGAATTTCTTCATTTTGCACTTCTTGGATTTCATGTGAGGAATGTCATTTTGCCTTGTTGTTCTTTCAAATTGTAGAATGTATGGTATTGGTCCTTCCTCCTCGCTATCCTTCATTGATTCGTGTAGTTCAACTTCCATATCACCACACAATTCCAATATTAAAAAATGCTTGGAATGTGACTTCAAACCTCCAACTTGCAATTCTTCCCGAATTTTGACATCCTCTTTTTCCCCCGGACTATAGTCAAGTTCAACCAAATTTTCATATACACCGGTTGACTCTAGTTCCGCATTTTTCTTGGCATCAATAATACTCATGGAGTCGGTTAGCGGATATTCAAATCTTGATTACTCAAAGTAGAGCTCACTTTCTTCCTCGGAATTGGACTCTTCTTGGCTTCCTCCCACACTTTCAAATTGAGAGGCATAATGAGCCTCCATTAATGATTTCATTTGATCCTCCAAAGTGCGGATATTCTCATTATTTTGAGTCACTTCATGTTTCAAGTCCTCGAGTGCAAAGTTGTTCTTTTCCTCATTTTCAAGAATGACCTCCAACATGAGCATCATCTTCTCAGTTTGAGCATTTGAGAGTTCTTCTTTGTTTTGTTCAAGTGCCAAGGAGGGATTTTCAATTTCAACCTCCAAGGAAGGTTCTTGGATATCACTCACTTCCGAGGCTTTTTGAACCCTTAAGGCTTCAATCATTTCATCCATTTGTGAGTGCAACCTTTCAAGTGCCAAGTCCTTTTGGAGACTAATCTCCAAAAGATCCTCCAAGGCATTTTGCTATTTCTTTCCTCCATCAAGTAGGCATTCCAACATGAGCTTGAACTCTCCACTTCCGCCATGCTCCATTTCTTCCACTTCCTCATCCCTAAACTTTTTATCACAAAAAATAGAATCATCATAGCGGAGGCTTGGGGAAGGGACGGACAAATAAACACAATCATACCAATGACCATTTTGGTAACCACACCTATCACAAATACTCCACTCATGAGTTTGATATTGTGCGCACAATCCACCCCCGGGAGAATTCAAATAATTTTGCCACGAGTGTGGTCCTCCACAATAAGAACAAGGGTCATCAAAGTATGAACAACTACCATCCGACCAATTTTTATTATATGGTGCCATTTATATTATTTTTTTCAAAAATTAAGAAAATAAAATAGGAATAAACAAGAAAAATAGACCAAGGTAAGAAAATAATTACACAAATATTCACAAGTTTTGACCAAAGCACTTACGCTTATTTCTCAAACAACCTATATTATGCCAAGTTGTTCCCCGGCAACAGCGCCAAAATTTGATACGCTCAAATTACACTTTAAGTGTAAGCGGTCGATGTCAAATATAATAACCCAACTAAGTTGAGGTCGAATCCCACAGAGAACAATATGTAGGTGATTAGGAATGTAGGAGAATTATCACTTATCGCGCAATGCCAAACACTTAGATTTTGGTTTTGATAAATATTATAACTAAATGCAAAAATGTAAACTAACCTAGAAAGCAAGTAAAATGATCAATGACTACAAGTATGGATGTATCAGGAATTACACTCAAGTAATGATCCAATGTATTTAATCACGCCCAACTATGCCTTATAAAAAGGACAAAGCGGTCGTTGCAAATATAATCCATTTTACAAGTCCGGAGTCGAATCCCACAGAGAACTAAGGCTTAGCTACAACTGTTCAATATTTCTAAGAAGATAAGCTCGAACAATTCCTATGTTATAAATATTAAGATTCTTATATCTAATTAACTAACAATTTAAATGGTAAATTAACACTAAAGATACTACGAGTTGGAGAAAAGATTAAGGAGGTCTAGAGTTATGATTACCCCAATTGCCGGAATCCTTCCCGCTATGTCTTCTATAATTTTGCCTAAGTGTTCTCTATCAATCATGAACACTCCAGCTATCATAAATCTCTCTCAAGTAATTATGATAATCTACTAGACGCACTCTCTCAAGTTACGCTAGCTAAATTGAAGTTCACTTTAGATTGCACCCGAGGTATCGTTATCTCTAATCCAACCTCTAAGCCCTCGGTTATGGATCTCTCCTATACTCCCGGAGTGATGTTGTTCAAACAACTACCTAAATATGCACTCTCTCTCAAGTAGATACATAATAAATAAGAACAGCTAATTGAGGGCCCTTCAATCAACTACAACAAGAACGTAGTTGAAGAAATAGAGATTAAACTTTGGCGAAATTATATAAAAACATAACAAGAATTTATCCTACAAAAGGTTCAATCAAAACCTAGATAACAAATTAGCTATTCATAATAATATGTAAAAATACAATACTAAAAGTCATAACCAACAATGAAAAATAGGAAGATGAAGGAAAAACTTGTAGAAGAATTCTCCGCCTTGCTCCTATTGTGTCTGTGCCTCCTTAGGTCGAATTTGTGTCCAAAATATGTCCTATCTCTCAAAAATAACGTTCTCCCATGTATACATACCAAGTAGTGTCGGGCCCAAACAATTATACCTTCTCACACGCAAAAAAGGACTATTATTTTACGCCTCGACGCTCGCGGCCACGGTTATGTCCATTTTACTAGACAGTGCACAATATGCCTCATCGAGTCTTCGTTTGTTCTCATCTATCAAATTTGACCCCCGAACACGATCCCAGCTTAATTCCTTGAGCTTTTACTCAGACTTCAAAGCTTCAAATCACTTAAATTCATTACATAACATCTATATAGCTCGAAATCACTCCTACAAGGCATAAAATACACAATTAGTGCAAAACACTAGCGATTAAAGCTCAAACTCAATTAAAGTGCAGTAAACTAGAGTGTAATAAGCGACTAAAATACGTAATTATAGCCTATCATCAACACCCCACACTTAAACCATTGCTCGTCCTCGAGCAATCAACCTACAATTTATATAGACACGACCTTTTTAAGTAATTCTCCTAACTCTTCACACCAAGAATATTAAAAATAGACTAAGCACAAAAGCGTAACATCTTCACCTCAAGATTTGACTCACAAGTACCACGCATTATTCACAGCTCACCCACTTACTCTAACATAGAGGTCACTGACATTACCTTTCCTTCATGAATCAAGCGCCCTCACACAACAAAAGAGAGTAGTTCCACACAATAAAATTTAAGAACACATAGGAACTTAAGATAGAAAGAATTCACTCACTCTCAGAAATAACATTCATGTGCCACAAAAGATGCACCATAGGCTTGCCCGTAGTGTACTACTCTACTAATCGAGCTCATTCAGTCTAGGATCAAGTAGGACTTTATTTGGTTGTAATGTAGGTTGCGGGACGGGTAGGATAGATATACGAGTGACTATACCTCCTTAAGCACTTTAATACATATACTTTAACATTCAAACCCCATACTTATGTCAAACCTATCTCCGCATTCACATCAATGTATTTTACCCCATACTTCTTTAAGCACAATTGCATCAAGAGTCACCACTTGTCAAGGAATAATTTTTTTCACAACAATACAACTATTTTTTTTTCCAATTCAAGTGACGCTCACTTTTTTTCAAAACACTGCACCTTTCTCCTTATTTCATTAGTTCCACTCAAAAGCCAAACCAACCACCCCACACTTTAACTTTTACATACATCATCACAATTCAAGTGCTCATGAGAGGTTAGAATGTTAAAATAGATGGTTAATTCAAACAAATGGGTAAGGCTTGTAATGTGGTTGCCAAAGAAACATGATTACAGGCTCAAAGGGGTTAACTACGATACATAACAATTAGGCGGGTAAAATATACATATCTGGCTCAACAAAGAATTGCCTATATCACTTCCAAGACTAAACAAAACTACTATTTCGCTTTGCAAACACACAGGGAAAGTTCTAGACATCAAATGCAATGCACAGAATAACACATAAACCACACACACACACATGGCACATAACTCACTCAGGATTGGATTCATCAAGACACTCTAGTCAAAGCAGTTAAGCAAATTTAAAAT
>ML292912.1:0-17076 GCA_005239495.1 Nicotiana undulata | reverse complement strand
GGCACATCAACACCCCCAACTTAAACTTTTGCTTGTCCTCAAGCACCCTCATTTACAACATCTAAACTAATGGATTTGGTTGGTACTAATAATTAGGCTCAAGTATGCTTCTTAATCGAATTACACCCTCATTTACAACAATGTTAAGAAGTGCACGGGCTTTTCAAAAACAATAAAGTGATAAGAAAAAGCCTCAAGGAGTGACTCAACAACACTAATCTACTATACATGCTCGACTCATATATATATATATATATATATATATATATATTTTAAAAAAAATTATTCAATTAACTAACACAACTAAAATAGCATAGAAAGTCACCCAGACGAGCTCCTCACCCCACACTTAAAATTTTGCATTGTCCCCAATGAACATCATCTCATGGGGTACTCAGACTTCTCCCAGGCCTGGTCCTTCGTGCGGGTACCTCACACATAGTTCCAACCTATGGTTTGTTGTTGCATCCATCCAATGGCTTTGCGTTCCATGATCCTAAAAGTAAAAAATCGACATTACAAGAATAATACAATAATTAAAAAAAACTAAATAAAAAAAATAAAGTTGGGTTGCCTCCCAACAAGCACTTGATTTAACGTCGCGGCACGACGTGAATCACTTTTTGCCTCCACCTTGAACTTATGAATTGAGCCCCAAGTTTTGATTCAAGCTTATGATTATGGTCATGGGCGGTGGAACGAATCTAACTGGCCCAAGAAAATAATGTAGTGTTCTGCACTCCTTTGCCTTTGTATGAGGTATGTAATCCTGACTTTCTGGCAAGAACAATTCCAGAATATATGCACATTGTTCCTCATTCCTTGACTCTTGAATTGGTCCGGATGACTCTATTTCCATATCATCATCCAAACATAATGTGGAAAAATGCTTGGAGTGTGGACCAATGCGCTCAAACACATGAACTTCAGGACTTTCAACATCCTCAACACCAATCACACTAGAGTCAACTAAATTTGTATCTTCAACGTCCCTGGTTGACTCTAGTATCTCTTCTACAACATCGACATCCTCAAAATCTAGTTCAATTGATTGTTGGTGTTCTACTCTGACCTCCTCAATTAACACCTCAAATTCACGCTCTTCTTGGCTACTATCCCCAATATTGGCTTGTTGAGCATTAACAACTCCAAGCACTTGACTCAATTGAGCCTCCAACTTGCGAATAGTTGCCTCTTGCCTTTCTATCCGCAATTGTTTCTCATTATTTTGTTCCATAAGGCACTTTAACATATTCTCGATCTTTTTCAGGCCATCATCCCTGGGTTCTTTGTTCCTATTAACTTCACAAGAAAAAGAAGAACCATCAAAGTAAGGGGTTGGGGGAAGATAAGAAATATAAGCACAACCATGAAAGTGACCATCTTGACCACAACACATATCACACACATTCCACACATAAGATTGAGTTGGTGCACATAACTCGCTCTCGAAAATATTTTGATAGTTTTGCCCTGGGTGGTTTCCTCCATAATATACATAAAGAGGATCAAAAGTAGAATTACCAACATCCAAACTCTCATAATTGCATGATGCCATGTTTTTTTCAAATTAACAAATACAACTAAAATTAAGAGAGAAAAAAATCAAATACTGAAAAAAAAAATCAAACTTGAAACTTAGCAATATGTACACCTACAGCTACACCGTTAGTTCTCCGGAAATGGCGCCAAAATTTGATCACGCCCAACTATGCCTTATAAAAAGGACAAAGCGGTCGTTCCAAATATAATCCGGTTTACAAGTCCGGAGTCGAATCCCACAGAGAACTAAGACTTAGCTACAACTGTTCAATATTGCTAAGAAGACAAGCTCGAACAACTCCTATGTTATAAATATTAAGATTCTTACATCTAGTTAACTAACAATTTAAAATAGTAAATTAACACTAAAGATACTACGGATTGGAGAAACGATTAAGGAGGTCTAGAGTTATGATTTCCCCAATTGTCGGAATCCTTCTCGCTATGCCTTCTATAATTTCGCCTAAGTATTTTCTATCAATCATGAACACTCTAGCTATCATAAATCTCTCTCAATTAATTATGATAATCTACTAAATTCACTCTCTCAAGTTACGCTAGCTAAATTGAAGTTCACTTTAGATTGCACCCGAGGTATCGTTATCTCTAATCCAACCTCTAAACCCTCGGTTATGGATCTCTCCTATACTCCGGGAGTGATGTTGTTCAAACAACTACCTAAATATGCACTCTCTCTGAAGTAGATACTTAATAAATAGGAACAGCTAATTGAGGGCCCTTCAATCAACTACAACAAGAACGTAGTTGAACAAGAATTTATCCTACAAAAGGTTCAATCAAAACCCTAGATAACAAATTAGCTATTCATAATAGTCTGTAAAAATACAATACTAAAAGTCATAACCAACAATGAAAAATAGGAAGAGGAAGGAAAAACTTGTAGAAGAATTCTCCGCCTTGCTCCTATTGTGTCTCTGCCTCCTTAGGTCGAATTTGTGCCAAAAATATGTCCTATCTCTCAAAAATAACGTTCTCCCATGTATATATACCAAGTAGTGTCGAGCCCAAACAATTATACCTTCTCCCACGCGAAAAAGGGATGCTTTTTTACGCCTCGACGCTCGCGGCCGCGGTCATTTACTAGTTCTCTGATTCTGCCGCGTCCAGTTCCGTGGTCGCGGTTTTGACCACGTATTTCACCCTTTTTCGTTCGGAATTTGAAACAACGTAAAACATGAATGTTGTAGACCTTTAAATTAGCTTTCCAACCATATATTATATAGTCCAACTGGAGTTCGGAGAAAAAGGTTATGTCCATTTTACTAGACAGTGCACAATATGCCTCATCGAGTCTTCGTTTGTTCTCATCTATCAAATTTGACCCCCGAACACGATCCCGGCTTAATTCCTTGAGCTTTTACTTAGACTTCAAAGCTTCAAATCACTTAAATTCATTCTATAACATCTATATAGCTCGAAATTACTCCTACAAGGCATAAAACACACAATTACTGCAAAACACTAGCGATTAAAGCTCAAACTCAATTAAAGTGCAGTAAACTAGAGTGTAATAAGCGACTAAGATACGTAATTATAGCCTATCATCAGTTTTTCATGATTTTACAAATATGAGCGAGTTTATGTTAATTAGCCACGGATAATAATTCTTAATTAGCTTCTTCTGAAGACGAACAAGACTTCCTAATTGAATTATTCCTAACCCAATTAAGAGATTAAGCACACCCGGATATGGCTACAAGTAGTTCAAACCTATTCCTACGTAGAATCCATAAAATGAGGGTTAAAACCTCAAGTTATTGTTTATTAATCTTTTTCAACCCCAAATTATCTTTCCCAAAATTAATTCAGAGTTAATGGGCGAGTCCTAGGGTTAGTTAATCCCTTTGGAAACATTAAAGAACAAGAATAATTAAAGAAACAATAACTCACTTCATAAAAGTATGAAAATCATTCAATACATAAGCACAACAAGGTATTTAATCCACACTTTAAACATGAATATTCCCATAAAAAGGATTAAGTGCTGGAAATAAATACTACACACTTAAATATTTAATACAAAGCAAGAAAATGAAGAAATAAACATAAATTGGTAAGAAATCCTTAACCACAAACTTCAAATCTTCAAAACCTAAGTGTGTGTGCAAACCTTAGCTTCCAAACATGTTCTCTCTAGTGTTGGAGACTGAAAATAAGCCAAAGATGTGCAAAATATCTGTTAGGTCGAGTATTTGTAGGTTTGGGATTGGGAAAATGTGAATTGGCAATTCTACCCAGAACTGATGCTCGTTGACTGCACCTGCGGAAGAATTCTCGCAGGTGCAGCTCCGCAGAAGCGGATACCATATCGTAGGTGCGATTCTGAGTGGCTTCACTCTTTTCCGCAGATGCGGACCAAACCACCGCATCTGCGGTTCCGCAGATACAGATATTACTTCGCAGGTGCGGCCTTAGTGCATTTGAATTATTCCGCAGATGTGGTCCTTCACTTCGCACCAGCGACCAATCATCTACAGGTGCGGAATCATTGAAGTTTATTGCACTTTTTCCACTCTTTTTGCTTAATTCCACTTCAATTCAATGCAAATCACTTCATGGCATCATTTTCTTGAAAATCGAACAATACACACTATAAATGACCTCAAATTATCATTAAAGAGTGCAACATCTAACAAAAAGAGACTAAAATGAGTGGTAAAATCACCACTCATCAATCACCCTTCGTGCATTTACTCTCACTCTTAGTACAAATCAATATATATGACACGACATCACTATCCATGCTTTTATTCTCACTCTCAGTATAAACAATAGATTCGGCACGACATCACCCTTCATGCATTAACTCTCATTACATGGCACGACATCACCCTTCATGAATTAACACTCATAATATGGCACGGCATCACCCTTCGTGCATTAACACTCACATACGGCATGGCATCACCCTTCGTGCATTAACTCTCTCCCTTACCATATAATAGTGAACATCAATAAATAGGAGACAGAATAAACAAGAATGGGCCTCATATTAACAATGTTTCCACAATACCATCCTAAATTTTGGGAAAACAATACCCAAATACCTCAAATAGATAGTAAATACGTGAAGAATGAACATTTTAATAATTAACTAGACGAAGGAGGGATATCATGATCGAAGAAAGAAATAAATTGCAAGAAAACCAGTTCCACCGCATGCTTTGAACCAACAACAACACATAAACATTAGTCACCTCACATACACGTTGTACCAAAAATCTAAACATGATGCAAATAGGCAAACAAGTCCTAATCCCTCAAGTCAAGGTTAACCACAACACTTACCTCGTTCTGAGGACCAATTCAAAGCTCTACCGGGGCTTTTCCACTAGAATCTGCCTCCAAATCACTCATATCTAACCACAATTGACTCAATAATATTAAATATTGCTAAAAGAATAAATTACAATGCTAAATTTTTGAATTTTCAAAATTTACCCCAAAAAGTCAAAAATCGGCTACGGCCTCGCCCGGTCAAAACTCGAGGTTCAGATCAAAATCCATTTACCCATTCACCCCCGAGCCCGATTATATAATTAGTTTCGAAATCCAACCTCAATTTGGGGTCTAAATTCTAATTTTATAAAAATCCCTAATTGTACCCAAACCCCCAATTTCCACCATGAAAAGACTAGATTTTAGGTTAAAAACTTATCAAATGTAATGGGTTATTGAAATAAAATAGGTTAGGATCACTTACTAACGAATTGGGGAAGAAACACTCTTGGGAATATCACCTCTAGGGGTTTCTAGTTTTGAAATTTTGAAAGAATGGCAAAAATCCTGAGCTGGTTCTGTTTTAACATTGGACGAAGAACAAGGCCTTTCTGGCTTAAAACACGGATCCGGGTCCGTTTTCTCAAAACATTGACCGGAGTCAACACAAATGGATTTTTAAGGCAAAATTTACATTTTATCAGTTCTTAACATAAAAGCCTTTCGGAAAAATACCCTAACTATCCACGCAAATCGAGGATGTCTTAAAGAAGCTACTAGAGGCTTCGAAACACGAAATTAGGTTTTAAAACTCTAGATGACCTATCGGGTCATCACAATCGAATTTTCGAGCAGAGTTGGGGAATTGTTTTAATCGATTTGTTATGAGTATTAGAGTATATTTTTATTGGTTTGCACATTGTTTGACTAGTTTTGGAGCGATGGGCACCAGTTTGAGGTGTTAGAGTGGCATTGGAGCCAGTTATGGAACTTCGAAGCAAGGTAAGTCTCATGTCTAACTTAGTGTGGGGGAAGCTACCCTTAGGCGTTTTAATTGATATTTTCTACTTTTTGCGGGGGCTACGTACGCACGAGGTGATGAGAGTCCGTACGTAGCTATATTCATGTTATTGTCTGGGTAGACTCAGGTTCACGCCATGCCATAACTGTACTATTTGAGTTGTCTCTTGCCTATTAGATTCCTTTATTACATGTTAAAATTTGAGACTGGACTTGTGTAGAGCGGTAAACTCATTATTATAGAGATCACACGAACTTTATGAATTGCCACGGAAAAATTGTACTCCTCTTACGAACTTCCTCGGCGTTACGCGTTCTCATCGAAGGTCTTTCCCGAAAGATTTCCTAAACTCACATGTCCCTTCGTAAGTGGGGACAAGGACCTGTCAAAGAATTTCTATTCTAATGGGATCGTGTTGTTCGCCTCAACAGGATAGATACACCTATGGTTCGTGCCGTTCAACCCTTGGTAGTGTGCACACTTTATGGGATCGGGCCATTCGCTTCTGTAGGATTATGTACCACCCTCTCATGGGAGCGGGTTGTTCGCCTCAGTAATGTATATAATAGATTTATCTATTGTTATATAGCAGATTATGATGGGATCGAGTCGTACGCCTCGGTGTTTCTGTAAAATTCCTTCTATGGAATCACGCGTATTATTTGTAAAATGGCCATTTGTCACGGCCCGATTTACCCTCGGAAAGGTATCGTGACGGCACCTAGTCTCTACGACTAGGTAAGCCTAATTTTGTGGATAAAAATTAATTAAAAACACAAAGTAAAGAAAGAAAATAAGGACATAATCTGAATAACATAACGATGCCACTCGCCATGGGCAAAATATCCATCCCAGTGACCCGGAATGTCACAAAAGTCGCAAGCTTCTAATAACTACTATAGCTCTAAACAAGTCTGGAAAGTACATAAGAAGACTCTAAACGATTGAATGGAAGGGGACTTTGAGGATTCTGCGGATGCGCCTATAATACCTTGGAGTCTCCTAGAATCAGCAACAATATTATCCACGACGCTGATAGCTCGTACCTGGATCTGCACACAAAAACATGTGCAGGAAAGGGCATGAGTACACCACATTTGGTACCCAGTAAGTGCCAAGCCTAACCCCGGTCAAGTGGTGACGATGTCAGGTTAAGGCCCTACTGGAATCAATATATATAATTTAAAACAGTAAAAGAGATAAGTAAATTCTATAGTAAATAGTTTAAGTAAAAGTTCGAGAAACTTAACAGTAAAGGGAGACATCAGTTTAGAACATGGTAAACACAAGGTAGAATTCTCCCGAGATACCGTCCCGTAGTTCCAGATGATATGCAATATAGGGGGATCTCCCAGAATATGTCCGTAGTCCCAAAATAAATATGCAGTACAGGGGGATCTCCTGGAATACGTCCATAGCCCCAAAATAAATATGCAGTACAAGGGGATCTCCCGTAATACGTTCGTAGTCCCAAAATAAATATGCAGTGCTGGGGAATCTCCCGAAATATGCTCGTAGTCCCAATTTAAATATGCGATGCAAGATAAATGACAAGCATAACATCAATTTATACAGATCATCTAAATCACACGTGAGGAAAAATAGTAGTCTAACTAAGCATGGCGTACAGAGTATCAGATAGACAATTAGACACATAAGCATGCTTTTCTAATCCAAGCTAAACAATTTAACACATTAATGCAAATTAATAGGAAAAGAAAAATTCATGATTTAAGAAGGAAAAATGGAGTTTTTTTTAAATAACGGCCCGTGTACGTACTCTTCACCTCACGTACACGACGCCCACACAACAAATAACATCAAACATCCTAAGGGGAAGTCCCCAAAACAGGGTTAGGCAAACCACTTACCTCAACTCAAATCAACTTGAAACCACGTTCTTTACACGAGTACCCGACTCCAAATAGCCCAAATCTATTCAAATGAATTGCATAATGTAAATATAACTTTAAGTAACTAATTTAACTAATCAATTTGAAGCTAAAATACGAAATTAGGAAAATCGCCCCAAAAGGTCCCCCGGGCCGACGTCTCGGAATCAGGTAAAAATCACAAATTCCGAACACTCATTCACTCACAAGTCTAACCATACCAAATTTACTCAAATCCGATACCAAATTCTTGATCAAAACCCAAAAACTCGGCCTAGGAACGTTTCTCAATTTCCCCAATTTTCACCCCAAATCCGAAATTAGATGATAAAAATTAAGCATAGATTAGCGGGAGTTAATCTAAACTAAGTAAGAATCACTTACCCCAAACACCCACATGAAAACTCCTCCAAATATCGCCTAATCCTGAGCTCTCAAGTCCAAATTGTGAAAAATGACTTAAACCCTCGATTTTGAACATTTTAAATCTCCCCAATTATTTCTTAATCGCGATCGCGAAGAATAACTTCGTTGCCTCAACATTTAACTCTACACGATCGTTACACATCCCAGGCGAACGTGATGCATTGGATCCTCTAGATTACGCGACCGCGATTGGTTCCACGTGATCGCGAAGGGTTAAACCCAATTTCCCTTTGTTGCCTTATTCTTCTACGTGAACGGAGCCTGGCCCACACGTTCGCGATGCACAACCTGCCTGCCCTACGCGATCGCGTCCCATCCTCTGCGACCGCGAACCATTAACCCAGCTGGCCTCCAAATTGTTCTACGCGATCGCGTACTCCCTCACGCGATCGCGGTGAAGAACACTAGCTACAGACACCAGCAAAAACCAGCAATCTTCCAAAGTCCAAAAATGATCCGTTGAGCATTCGAAACACACCTGAGGCCCCCGAGACCTCAACCAATCCTATAACACCATAAGAACTTATTCGAGCCTTCAAACCACATGTAACAACACCAAAAACAAGAATTAAACATGAAGTTAAGCCTAAGAACTTAGCATTTTTCCAAATCTACAAGTGATGCCGAAACACGTCAAACCTAGTCCGAATGACCTCAAATTTGACACACAAGTCACAAATGACACTACAAACCTACAGACACTTCCGGAATTCCATTCCGAGATCGGTATCAAAATTTCCCCTATCGATCGAAATCGCCAAAAATCTAACTTTCGCCAATTCAAGCCTAAATCTACTACCGACCTCGAAAACACATTCTGAACGCGCTCCTAACCCCAAAATCACTCAACGGAGTCGACGGAATTCCATTCCGAATCCGTCTTCACTCAGTTCCGACTACGGTCCAAATTCTAAGGCTTAAACTCACATTTAGGGTCTAAGTATCCCAAAACTCTCCGAATCCTATAACTAATCACTCTGACAAGTCCCAATAGCATAAACAAACGTGGGGAAAATAATTATTAGGAGTTCGGGACTCAAACTCTCAAAACGGCTGGCCAGGTCGTTACATCCTCCCTCTCTTAAAATAATCATTCGTCCTCGAACGAATATAAAGACATACCTGAAGCTATGAAAAGATGAGGGTACTGGCTGCGCATATCCTGCTCAGTCTCCCAAGTCACCTCCTCGACCGGCTGACCCCTCCACTGGACCTTTAATGATGCAATATTCTTTGACCTTAGTTTTCTGACCTGTTTATCCAAAATGGATATTAGCCTCTCAACATAAGATAGATCCTTGTCAAAATGGGCTGAGATGAAATCCAATACATGAGCCGGATCACCGTGATACTTTCGGAGCATTGAAACGTGGAATACCGGATGAACTCCTGCTAGGCTGGGAAGCAAAGCAAGCTCATAAGAAACTTCCCCAATGCGCTGCAATATCTCAAACGGGCCAATGAACCTCAGAATCACCTTACCCTTCTTCCCGAACCTCATGACGCCCTTCATAGGAGATACCCGAAGCAAAACCCGATCACTAGTCATGAATGCCAAATAACACACCTTCTGGTCCGCATAACTCTTCTGCCAAGACTGGGTTGTGCAAAGTCTCTCCTGAATCACCTTCACCTTATACAAGGCATCCACGACCAAATGTGTACTCAATAATTAGGCCTCGCCTAGCTCAAACCATCCCACTAGGGACCGGTACCGTCTACCATACAAAGCCTCATACGTTTCCATCTGAATGCTAGACTGGTAATTATTATTATAAGAAAACTCTGCAAGTGGCAAGTATTGGTCTCATGACCCTCCAAACTCCAGCATACAGGCACGGAGCATGTCCTCGAGAATCTAAATTGTGCGCTCATACTGCCTGTCCGTCTGAGGGTGAAAGGTTGTGCTCAACTCCACCCTAGTACCCAACTCCTTCTGAACGGCTCTCCAGAACTGTGATGTGAACTATGTACCTCTATCTGAAATGATGGATACTGTAATACCGTGAAGAAGGACAATCTCCCTGATATAAATCTCGGCCAACCTCTTTGAGGAGTATGTAGTCAACACTGGAATGAAATGGACTGACTTGGTCAGCCGATCCATAATCACCCAAATAGCATCGAACTTTCTCAAAGTTCGAGGAAGTCCAACCACAAAGTCCATAGTGATCCGCTCCCACTTCTACTCTGGGAGCTCAATCTGCTGAAGTAATATTCCTGGTCTCTGATGTTCATATTTAACTTGTTGAGAGTTGAGAAACTTGGCCACCAATCCAACTATATCATTTTTCATCCTTCTCCACCAATAGTGTTGTCTCGGGTCCTGGTACATCTTCGCGGCACCCCGAACGAATGGAGTACTGCGAGCTTTGGGCCTTCTCCAGAATTAACTCCCGAAGCCCATCCACATTGGGCACACAAATTCGACCTTGCATCCTCATCACGCCATCATAACCTATAGTCACATCCCTGGCGTCACCTCGCCGAACCCTATCCTGAAGAACCAGAAGGTGGGAATCCTCATACTGACACTCTCTAATGCGGTCATAAAGAGAAGACCGAGCAACCACGCAAGCTAACACCCGGCAAGGCTCTGAAAGATCCAATCTCACGAACTGACTGGCTAAGGCCTAAACATCCAAGGCTAAGGGCCTCTCGGCTGCCGGAAGATATGCCAAACTCCCCAAACTCTCCGTCCGGCGACTCAAGGCGTCGGCCCCTACATTGTCCTTCCCCAGGTGGTATAATATAGTGATTTCATAGTCTTTCAGTAACTCCAACCACCTCCGCTGACATAGATTAAGGTCCTTCTGCCTGAATAAGTGTTGAAGACTCCGATTATCAGTGTAGATCTCATAGGGAACACCGTACAAATAATGACGCCAGGTCTTCAGGATGTGAACAATAGCTACTAGCTCGAGGTCATGAACCTGATAATTTATCTCATGCACCTTCAACTTTATGGACGCGTAGGCAATCACCATATCGTCCTGCATTAATACTGCTCCAAGGCCAATCCTCGAGGCATCACAATAGACTGTATAGGACCCTGAACCTTTAGGAATTACCAACAATGGAGTTGTGGTCAAGGCTATCTTGAGCTTCTGAAAGCTCTCCTCACACTCCTCGGTCCACCTGAACGGAGCACCCTTCTGGGTCAGCCAGGTCATAGGTGTTGCAATAGATGAAAATTCCTCTACAAAGGGACGGTAGTACCCTGCCAAACCAAGGAAACTACGGATCTTCATAGCTGATGATTGTCTAGGCCAACTCTATACTGCCTCCACCTTCTTCGGATCTACCTTGATCCAATTACAAGACACTACATGGCCCAAGAATGCCACTGAATCAAGCCAGAACTCACACTTAGAAAATTTTGCATACAATTTCTTATCCCTCAAAGTCTGAAGCACGGTCCTCAAGTGTTGCTCATGATCTTCCCGAGATCGGGAATATACCAGGATGTCGTCAATAAACACAATGACAAGGGAATCAAGATAAGGTCGGAACACACTGTGCATCAAATGCATAAAGGCTGATGGGGCATTGGTCAGCCTAAATGACATGACAAGAAACTCATAATGACCATATCTAGTCCTGAAGGCAGTCTTCGGGATGTCCGGCTCCCGAATCTTCAACCGATGATAGCTAGAACGCAAGTCAATCTTGGAAAATACCATGGAACCCTGTAACTGATCAAATAAACCATCGATGCGAGTCAAGGGATACCTGTTCTTCACTATAACCTTGTTCAACTACTGATAATAAATACACATACGCATAGAACCATCATTTTTCTTCAAAAATAATATTGGAGCACCCCAAGGTGACACACTAGGCCTGATGAAACCCTTATCAAGCAACTCCTGCAACTACTCCTTCAACTCAGGAGGATCCATACGATAGGAAGGAAAAGAAATGGGTTGAGTGCCCGGCAACAAATCAATGCCGAAATCAATATTTATATTGGGCAGCATACCCGGAAGATCAGCTATAAATACATCAGGTACGTCCCTCACTATTGGGACTGACTCAATTGTAGGGGTATCAACACTAACATCTCTCACATAAGCCAAATACGCATCATACCCCTTCTCAACCATCCGCTGAGCCTTAAGAAAAGAAATGACCCTGCGGGGAGTATACTCTAAGGTACCTCTAATCTCTGTAAACCTGGCATAGTCAGCGTCACGGTGTTAGCGTGACAATCAAGAATAGACTAATGGGGCGACAACCACTACATGCCCAAGAAAACATCGAAATATACCATAATGAGTAATAACAAATCAACTCTTGTCTCAAAACCACTAAGACTAATCAAACACGATCGATATACCGCTCCACAATGAGAGAATTTCCCACATGAGTAGATACATAAATAGGGGAACTCAAAGATTCTCGAGATATCCCCAAATGTGAAGCAAAATAAGAAGACACATATGAATATGTAGAGCCTGGGTCAAATAATACTGATGCATCCCTATGACAGACAGGGACGATACATGTGATAACTGAATCTGAAGCGATGGCCTATGAACGGGCTGGAAAGGCATAGTACTTGGCCTGGCCTCCCCCTATAGGGCGACCACGACCTCCCCGACCTCCACCTCGAGTTGGCTGAGGAGGTAGAGTGGCAGCTAGGGCTGGAAGAATAGCTGGAGGACCCGGTGGAGCACGTGGAGGCTGATAAGTCTGTGAAGATGCACCCCTCCTAGCTCTAGGGAAATCTCTAACCATGTGACGATTGTCACCACACTCAAAATAACCCCTTGGAGGATGTTGTGGCTGAGACTAACTCAGAACTGGCCTGTTGGACTGGCCGATAATAGCACCTCGAGCAGGAGGAATACTAGATACTGGCGGTGCATAATAGGGCTCCTGAGGTCTAGGAGGAGCTGGAATACCACTGGTTGCTAGGAGAGCTAAATGAACAGGGAGACCCACAAAACCCCTACCATAGCGTGTTGCTGGTGCCAAGCTCCCGAATAATGACCAGTCTCTCGAGACCTCTTGGCCTCTCTCTCCATCTCCAACTCTCTGGCCATACTGATCCGAATACTGGGGTGGAGCCCCTCAATTAAGTGACGAACCCTCTCTCTGACTGTGGCAACCAAAGCCGGTGCATGACAAGCTAACTCACTGAAACGAACTGCACACTCTGACACAGTCATATCACCCTGGCACAGCTGCTCAAACTATGCGCGCCAAGCATCCCTGAGGCTCTGAGGGACATACTCTCGCAGTAACATCTCTAAAAACTGATTCCAAGTAAGTGAAGTTGCCTCGTCCGGACTACTCAACTCATAGGCCAGCCACAACTTATATGTCGCTTCCCTCAGCTGGAAAGCGGTGAAAGAAACCCCACTCATCTTCACAATGCCCGTAGTGCAAAGAATACGATGACACTCTTCAAGAAAACCCAGAGTGCCATCTGAAGCTAGTCCACTGAAAGTAGGTGGGTGGTACTTCTTGTACCTCTCAAGTCTAAGCTGGTCTACCTTAGAAGCAGCTACCATGGTGTCACGACCTGAAATCCCACCTTCGGGCCATGACTGCGTCTAACGTTGAACCCGGTAGACAAGCCAACATTTGAACTAAATAAAACTGATTAAAAACTAAAACGAACATGATAACTAAGGCATCGATGGACCACAATGAAATTTAACAAAATAACCAAAATACAACATAGCACTTCCGAAATAAAACCCATATACAAATCCCAGAACTGGTGTCACATACTCATAAACTGTCTAAGAGATTACTACAAAACAAAAGGTCTGAAAATAAGTACATAGGACTGTCTTTGGAATATAAAGTAAGACAGAACTGAAACTGAAGAGTAGAAGTTGACACCAAGGCCCACGAATGTCTGCGGATCTACCTCGATGTCTCCTGTATGAACTGATGAGATGCTCCGACCGTCAGTGATCATCGGGTCTGGCTGCGTAGTCTGCAAAACATAAAGAAGTGCAGGTGTAGCATCAGTACAACCGACCCCATGTACTGAGTAAGTGTCGAGCCTAACCTCGGCGAAGTAGTGACGAGGCTAGGACCAACAACAACATATGTACATGTACAGTTTTATATAATAACAGGAAAGATGGTAACAGAAATAAGCAAGTAAGACAGATACGGGGAGGACATGCTGGGGGGGTAAAAGGGACAACAATTGCTAGCACAGTAAAACAGGATAGCAACTGATATGTAAAAGAAATAAAGGCAGGAATTTAACTTCTCAACAGATAATGAACAGAAGAAGGCACGGCATGCCCCCTCATGCATAACCTCACAATCACTCGGCACGGAATGTCCCCTCGTGCATAAACTCCCAATAACTCGGCACGGAATGTACCCTCGTGCATATATAATAACACTCAGCACGGAATGTCCCCTCGTGATTAACCTCACAATCACTCGGCACAGAATGTCCCCTCGTGCATAACCTCACAATCACTCGGCACGGAATGTCCCCTCGTGCATATATATATATATATATATATATATATATATATATATATATATATATATATATATATATATATATATATCACAACAAAGCAACAATATAATGTGAAAGTCAACACTAAGAAGTCTCAAGTGCATGGAAAATACTCAATAAAATTTCTATTATCCCGGCAAGGAGAAATCATCAATTACAACATCAACAAATGCCCGACAAGGGTCTCAGCTATAACCAACCTCGCGTCAGAAATACAATTTCAACAATGTAAGCCTCAACTGAAGCAAATAACTCAATAACTCTCCACGTCATGAAACAACATCAGGGTGTCACTTTTAATTCACCAATTACTCATAAAGTGGAGAATAATAAGAACACAGTAAGTTTCACCACAATTGACTCACGGGCATGCCTGACCGCAACGCATAGGCACTTGTCACCACGCCTATATGTTGGACATGAGTTACACATAGAAAATAAGACTCTATACCTAATCCCTCAAGCCGAGGTTAAGCCAAACACTTACCTCGGCTCCAAAGAAAATGCAAGTCAAGCCTCAATCACAGCCTTTCCTCTCGAATCCAACTCCGAATCGGGAATATCTAGACATAATAGATTTATTAACATCAATAAGTACTCAATAAAACAATTCCCAAGCCAAATTATACATTTCCTACTATCTCTTCGAGAATACTAAAATTCGACCCCGGGCCCACACATTCAGAATTTCGAAAATTCACGAAGGAATCAATTACCAGGAGTCTAAGGATCGAAGTTATTAATTTATACAAAGATTCATGGTCTAACATGGAAAATCACAAAATTCTCAAGAACCCTAAAGTTACTAACTAATTCCATGATCTTTAGATGATTTAGTAGTGAGTTAAACTAGGAATTAATGTTAAAATTAGAAGTTTTATAGGGTTTTAACTTACCTCTTACAGTGGGTGGTCGTGGAAGGTGTTTCCCAAGCTTGGAGGCTCTCTGATGGAGGTTGAAGATGGATGAAATGAGAAAAACCCGAAATTTTGGGCATTTAAGAGGGGCTGCCAACAGGGGTTTCCGCACCTACGACCATAGGACCGCAGGTGCGGTCTCGCACCTGCGAGGAAATGATTGCCCCTGCGGAAGAAGGGCCTGGGACCCTGGGCTCGCACCTGCGGAGTTGGGAGTCGCACCAGCGGTCCCGCTCCTTCGGAGGAAGGGTCGCGCCTGCGATAGAAGTCGCACCAGCGAAAGCTGGACCGCACCTGCGGTCACGTGCCTGCGGCCTGGGTGTCGCACCTGCGGACTTTGGGCAAGGGGGCTGGGGATCGCACCTGTGAGGCTGAGACCGCAGGGGCGGTCCCGCACCTGCCGTCATACCAGCTTATGTGCACCAGCAGTGGTTTTTGCTGGTTTTTGGCCTCGCGCGGGGTTCGGGAGGCACCTGGGCCCACCCGAGCCCCCGTCCAAAAATACCAACAAGTCCCAAATCATTAAACGGACTTGCTCGAGCTCACGGAACACTCAATACCAAGCTAATACTCAGAATCACACTCCAAAACCCCTAAATTCAACACTTAAGAACTTGAAATTCTAAGATTCTATAACGATGCACCGGACCGACCTACATAACGCGGAACGACTTCAAATTTTGCAGACAAGTTATAAATGACACAACGGAACTATTCCCGGTCTCGGAGTTTAAATCGGACCTCGGGAACATAAAATCACCTTTCAAGCCAAATTTCAAATTCTTCAAAAACCTCAAAACTTCATTAACTCTAGTTTTCCTCATTTTGATCGGAAACCAATCAAATCAAGTCCGTTTCACACCAAATTTCATAAATAGGACAAATATCATGTAATAAACCTGTCCCGAGCTTCGGAATCGTAAAACAGGCCCGGTAACATGGTTTTCACATAATTATTCATTTTTAAATTCCTTTATTATTTTCAGAAAACAATTTTCTTTGAAAATTCATTTCTCGGGCTTGGGACCTCGGAATTCGATTCTGGGCATACGCCCAAGTCCCATATTTTCCTACGGATCCTCCAGGACCGTCACATCACGGGTCTGTGTCTGTTTACAAAAAATGTTGACCAAAGTCAACTTTATTCAATTATTCAATTCAAAAATCCCATTTTTATCAAATTTTTACATGGAAGCTTCTCGGCTACCTTCCCGGGTTGTGCAAGCATATTGAGGTGAGATTAACGGAGGCTTTTGGGGTCTCGCAACACAGAATTAGCTGGAATTACTTAGGATGACCTTCTGGGTCATCACAATCTCCACCTCTAAAACAAACGTTCGTGCTCGAACAGGCATAGTAAAGTACCTGAGTCTGAGAAGAGCTGGGGGTAACGACTCCTCATGTCGGACTCGGACTATCAAGTAGCTGCCTCGGTAGGCTGACCCCTCCACTGAACACGGACCGAAGGATAACTCGACCTCAACTAGCGAACCTGCCTATCTAATATGGCTACTGGATCCTCCTCATAAGTCAGAT
>MDKH01211670.1:0-43391 GCA_005239495.1 Nicotiana undulata | reverse complement strand
ATATATTTAAACATAAACATAGGAACAAATTTTATATTCTAAGATTGTGAATATTTTTTGTAGTTTTTAATTTTCTTAAATAAAACCTTTAAGAGTAAGATAAAAAAAAATTAAAGTATTAACATTAGACCTAAAGAAAATATTTACACCAAAATAGTTTTAAATTTGGGTGTGATAAAAAATTAGTTGTTCACATTAATTATTATTATTATTATTATTATTATTATTATTATTATTATTTAAATATCATTGATGATTCTTTTAGGAGCATGCTCCAGAAGTTAGACACAAACTAATAAATACAAAGTAATCCGGTTACTCATTCAAAATATTATTGATATGAAGTGATCTCACAGTTGATATGTAACTTTATTTTCTCTGTGCGCACTCAAAAATTAAGAAAATTGTAAAAGCATACCTAATTGCCAATTTTCTCCAAAACAATGAGCCAAAAATATTCAAAGTATGTGTGATCGTACAATGAATAATCAAATTATATTTTTACTATATGCCAAAAAAAAAAATTGCTAGAAGTTAGATTGTACTATGAACCAAATCACAATATACATGATTACTTGCGTCAGAATGATCTCAATTCCAATCGACAAAAAAAACTATCTTGTTTTAATGGCAAAAGAAACAAGCTTACTGTGACTTAACTAAAAAACGAAAAAAAAAATTATTTTACATGAAAGAATTGTTTTAACTTCTTATAGAGGTTCACACAACGATCATTATCTTCATTATCTAAGACAGCAGGCTATAAATTTGTTGGCTTTAGAACCGAATCGAGACAGTGAAAACAAAGAGATGTAACACAAATATATCTTTCCAATAATTAATTATTGTTATAAATAGAATTGTAATTAGAGTGAATATCTATCTTTTGGAGAGTTTTACTTTGTGATTAAGTCATTTTTTCCCCATAAATAAAGGGGTTCCCTTTTGGGCCGGTTGTGGGCGAGGAGGGATTCGAACGTTACCCCATTATAAATCATCCAAAAATTCAATAAGAATTCTCTCTCTCTTTCTCTACAATATTGTTTTTCTTCTTTTATTGTTTCATTACACGTTATCAGCACGAGACTCTACCGTCTCAAGAAACTCTTTGAGAAGATATAACTTTTGTCTTCTTTTAATTATGACTGACATTATGAAAAGAAAATTCGTTGCCTTTGAAATTTCGAGCAAGAACTATATGACATGGGTATTAGATGTTGAAATCCATTTAGATGCAATGGGTCTTGGAGACGCCATTAAAGACAAAAATAAAGCATCTACCCAAGACTGTGCTAAGACCTTGATTTTCTTGCGTCATCACCTTGATGAAGGATTGAAAATAAAATATATCATAGTAAAAGATCCACTTGTTTTGCGGAATGGCCTAAAGGAAAGATATGACAACTTAAAGTTGGTCACTCTTCCACAAGCACGGTATGATTGGGCTCATTTGAGGCTCCAAGATTTTAAGTCTGTTTCTGAATATAACTCTGCGGTGTTCAGAATTACTTCTAAATTGAAACTCTGTGGAAATACTATCACCGACTATAATATGCTTGAAAAACGTTCACAACGTTTCATGCCTCTAATATGGTCTTGCAATAGCAATACCGAGAGAAAGGTTTCAAGAAGTACTCTGAATAGATTTCTCTTCTCCTTGTGGCTGAACGAAACAACAACTTGCTCATGAGAAATCACGAAAATCTATCCACTGGATCTACACCATTGCCTGAAGTGGATGAGGTGTATTTCCATTATGCTAAGTGTGAAAAAGGCCTTGGACCTATTCGTGGTCGTGGTCGTGGCCGTGGCCGTGGACAAGGAAGAAATTTTTCTAGTGTTAATCATCCCCAAAGAAAAATAACCACCAAAAGTGGAAAAGAAAAGAAGAGAAGAGAAAGGCAAATGATTCAGAAACTGAATGCTATCGTTGCGCTGGAAAAGGGCATTGGGCAAATATTTATCGTACACCAAGATATTTGGTTGAGCTTTACCAAGCATCTCTAAAGAATAAAGGCCCTGAAGCCAATTTTGTCCCTGACAATGATTTTGACATCACCCACTTGGATGTGACAGACTTCTTTGAACACCCTGATTGAAAAATAGATCACTTAATCGGTGATGGATCCGTGGTTAAAAATGATTAAATAGTTTGATTTTTATTTTTACCTATTCTTAGTAGCTAGTGAGTAAATATCATGTAACCATAGTTCTTTACATGTCCAATAGTCATTAGTATAATGTATTTTATGAAATAACACTAGTTCATTTTGATAAAATATTGTTCTAGTATTCGTTTTAAACAATGTTTCAGTGAGGGTACGAATACATTTATTATCACTTATTATGTTGGAACGGAATAATTTCTAGTATGTTAACGTGTAGCAATAGAAGTACACAACACTTGCACTAGCTGTTCAGGAAAATAGTTCGCACTACAATTCGATACTTAAGGCCGAGACGTTAGCACCTTTTCCAACTTAGAATAAAGTGATTTAGCTTTCTTTACCTATCATCATAAAATGGACATTTCGTCAGCACATCCTTTGTTATTTTTATTTATCACTAAGTGAATGTTTGTTTACACGAAAATTTTGAGATACAACAACATATTTTTTGGGTTAATAAAATTTTTGGGTTACTGGTGCCTGGATATATTAATAAAGAAGCATAGAGATTGCACTCAATATTATTATCTAATATAACATTATTTAGAATATACATGATACATTTTTTATTTATAAATCTATATAAGCGTAAAGATCAATACATATGAGGAACACCCATATTTATTTGTTATATGTGTAGTGTACTTATAATTACACTAATTTTTAGCTACGTAATTGCTATATCATCATCATCAGAGTTTGTTCGAAATTGAATTAAAAGGTAATTATTGAATTATTGATTCAATTTTGTATCTTTTCCCTTTTTCTCTGAAAATACTAATGTTTATTCGTATTTTTTTTTTGTATGTCAACCATGGGAAGCAAATATAAATATCTCACAACGCAAACTTGGATCAAAGTATAATTGTAAAAATATTTGTTTAGTTGATTCATGTACGACACATATAATATTCAAAGAGAAGAAATATTTCTCTCATTTAACTATATGTAAGGCATATGTTACTACAATTTCTGATAGTAGTAATCTAATTGAAGGCTCTGGAAGAGCTACTATAACTCTGCCTAAGGGAACAATACTTATCATAGAGAATGCAATGTTCTCCTCCAAGTCCAAGAGAAACTTGTTGAGTTCTAAAGATATCCACCAAAATGGATATCATATGAGACAATAGATGAGAATAATCTTGAATATCTCATCATTACCAAGAATGTCTCTGGCCAGAAGAGGGTAATTAAGAAATTCCCATCTTTATCTTGTGGCCTGTATTGGACAAGAATTAGTGCAATTGAGACACATTCTATTGTAAACCAAAAGGTTACTGATTCCAAAACTTTTGTACTTTAGCATGATCGATTGGGATATCCTGGATCAATTATGATGAGACGAATTATAGAAAACTCAGATGGGCATCCATTAAACAATTTAAAGATTCTTTTAAATAATGATTTTTCTTGCACTTCTTGTTATCAAAGCAAGTTAATTATTAGACCATCACCAACAAAGGTAGGAATTGAATCTCATGCGTTTTTGGAACGTATACAAGGGAATATTTGTGGACCTATTCACCCACCTAGTGGGTCGTTTAGATATTTTATGGTCTTAATAGATGCATCTTCAATATGGTCTCATGTGTGCCTATTGTCATCTCGCAACCTGGCGTTTGCAAAATTAATGGCTCAAATAATCCGATTACGGGCATAATTTTCCGATAATCCAATTAAGTCTATTAGACTTGATAATGCTACTGAGTTTTCATCCCAAGCAGTTAATGATTATTGCTTATCAATTGGGATAAAATTGGAACATCTTGTAGATCATTTTCACACTCAAAATGGCCTTGCAGAGTCTTTAATTAAACGTCTCCAACTGATAGCAAAACTGTTACTCACGAAAACGAGGATGCGCACTTCTGTTTGGGGTCACGCCATTTTTCATGCAACAATGCTAGTTAGTCTCAGACCGACAAATTATCATAAGTATTCCCCTTTGCAATTAGTTTTGGGTCATGAACCTAATATATCCCATTAAGAATTTTTGGATATGCAGTATATGTGCCTGTAGCACCGCCATATCGCACCAAAATGGGTCCGCAAAGAAGGTTAGGAATATGTGTTGGGTTTGAATCGCCCTCCATTATTCGATATGATCACGTCGAACTATGCCTTATAAAAAGGACAAAGCGATCGCTGCAAATATATTCCGGTTAACAAGTCCGGAGTCGAATCCCACAAGGAATTAACCTATCAATTACAACTATCAAACTCACACAATTTCACGTAATCAACTTTCCAAAATATTTGAATAACAAAGTGGATGCTTACTAACTAACTATTACTTAATGAGAATGCAATAAATAAGAACTAACTTTGAATGTGTTGTAGACAATAATTGAAATGATCTAAGGTTATGAATTCTCCTATTGTCGGAGTCCTTTCCGCTATGTTTGTTATAAATTTGCCTAAGTCTTCTCTATCAATCATGAGAACTCTGACTGTCGTAACTCTCTCCCGAGTAATTACAACAATATACTAGACATATTCTTCCAAATTACGCTAGCTAGCTTTAATTACATCTCACTTAGATCGCACCCAAGGCTTCGTTATCCCTAATCCCACCTTTAAACCCTTCGTATTGATCCCTCATATACGTTAGGAGTGATGTTTTTTAACAACGACCAAAATATGCACTCTCTCTTGAGTAATTCACACTAAATAGGAATAGTTAATTGAGGGCTCTTCAATCAACAACAACAAGCATATAGTTGAACAAATCGATAGAAAACTATGTCTAATCTATATTAACATAACGAGAAATTCATCCTTCAATAGGTTCCATCAAAATCCTAGATTAGAAGTTTAGCTACACATACTAATACAAAACACAACACTAATATAATTCATAATTCGCAATTAGAAGTAAGAAGAAGAAGATAAAAACTCTGAAGAGTTGCTCTGTCTTCTCTCCCTTGTTCTTGCCTCCAAAATTGTCTAAAACAAGCTTAATCTGACTTTTGGGGGAGTTTGGGCTCATATAGGTTTAGGTTAGTTGCCCAAGAAATTACATAAAAGCACTTGCATTATATCACGTCTGACAGTCCGTCCGCGGCCGCGGATTTTTGCCTCTGCACTGCCTTCATTTTGCGAGCAGGTTCGTGCTGCATTTTGCGTTTTTGCTTTCTTTCCTCACTCCGTTTCGCCCGGGCTAACTTTTGATTGTCCTTCTACATTCGTAATGACTCCAAAACACTATTTATCTCCCTCCTAGCTCGGAGTGGCTCTTGCAAAACATAAAATTTTCAATTATAGCATTTTGTTATCTTTTAACATTCAAACATCAATAAAGTGCTCTTAAATTCGAGTGTAAATAGAGTCTAAAATACATAATTATCGGCTACTATCAACACCCCACACTTAAACCATTGCTCGTCCTAGAGCAATAAAACCACACTCTACAGGCCTAACTTCACTAAGCAACTTCCTTACTAATCACACCAAGAATATTTCACAATGGCTAACTACATTAGTGTAACATCCACACCTCAAGAGTAGACTCTCCCTAGCACGCCATGTCCCTAACCGGCTTACTTACTCTAAGTCATAGTTCCAGACTTACCTCCCTTTCATGAATCAAGTGCCTGCTCACCACAAAAGAGACTTATTTCATAATCGGTATAGTTCACGCACAATGAGGACTTCAAAAAGAAATAAACTTCACTCGCCCTCAGAAATGACATTCTTGTGCCACAGAAAACGCACCATATACTTGTCCGTAGTGTACTACTCTACTAATTGAGCTCGTTTAGTCTAGGATCAAGTAAGACTTATTTGGATGTAATGTAGGTTGCAGGTCGGGTAGGATACATTTAGATATAATAGTGACTACACCTTCCTAAGCACTTTAATACATATATTTTAACGTTCAAGCTCATACTTATGTCAAACCACAACTCCACCTTCACATCAATATGTATTACCCATACTTCTTTACGCACAATTATATCAAAAGCCACCACCATCAAGGATTATTCTTCACACAATACAACCTTTTTTTTTTCAATTCAGGTGGATTTTAGTATTATTTTTCATCACAATGCACCTTTTTCCTTATTTCATCAGTTCCACTCACAAGCCAAACCAACCAACTCACACTTTAATTTTTACATAAATCATCACAATTCAGTACTCATGAGAGGTGACAAGGTTCAAATAGATGGTTAATTCAAACAATTGGGTAGGACTTGTAATGTGGTTGCCAAAGAAACAGGATTACAGGCTCAAAGGGGTTAACTATGGTATATATCAAGTAGGTGGGTGGAATATGTATATGTATGGTTCAACAAAGAAATTCCTATATCACTTCCTAGACCAAATAAGACTACCATTTCGCTTTGCAAACACACGGGGCAAGTTCTAGGCGTTCAATGTCAGCACAGAATACAATGAGACTCACACACATGTGGCACATGAATCAATTGAGATTAGATTATCAGACACTCCGCTCAGGGTACTTAAGTCAAATTAAGAACACACATTTTAAGGCCTTCTCACAAGAGTCAACCAACGAGCCTAAGTGTCATACTAAAGTAGTCCCTATATTCAAGGCATCATGGAGTTAAGGGGTCCTATTTCAACTCTGCCCCTCACCCATAAGTTCCTAACTAAAATATAAAAAACTAACTACACCCAATTCAAATAAAACCCTTGGAAAAGAACCGTGGTTTAAACAAAAACCAAGGGGGAGTTGATATACTACTACAAAAGAAAAATCTTTTTGTTTTTTTTAGTTCGACTTTAGTCCCTCATATAACCCATCAAGTGGTATACATCGTCAGGCCAAGTCAAAATTAATTTATCAAAAGAAACTACAAACCGACTATACACATACAACAACATACAACATCATCCCCCACCCCACACTTAAAAAATTGGCATGTCCCCATGTCATATAAAATAAAGCAAGGTAAGGTAAGGGGACTTCCTTGGTGACTCAGTCCTGGTCGGAGACAGTTCCAGGGTCGAGGTGACATGTTTGTCCCAGCGCTCGAAGCCAACCCATGATCTTCTTTTCGGACTTCGCACTTTGGGTGGCCAAAGCATCAACTCTAGCCCCCAGTTCTGTGACTGAAGTGCGTAGTCCAGCCATTTCTTGCTCCATGGCGGTCATGCGAGTACTCCGACGGGCCTGAGATGGTCCTGCCTCCTCTGCGACATGCTTCTGTGGGTCCTGGGGGTAAGACATGGTTATCATCTTCCTGACCGTCATCATCATCCTTAGACTCATCTGAGGCGTCACTACGATCAACTCCAGGTGCCACCGGGTCCTTCCCGATAGTTACTTTGATGGCTCGGAACATGTCCTCCTTTGGCACCTTCCTATCTGCATTGGGGTTCTTGGGTACCCTCGCCACTCTACACAATCTAGTGACAAGAGATAGAAAGTAAAATCCATACCTCTTCAAGGGTGAGCGGACGAACATCTCTGCCTGGATAAGATGGTCCACATCAAAATCGTGGCCATTCATAAAACACCATATCGCTGCCGCCCTAGGACCATTTACCTCCGTGGTGTTGTGAGATGGAAGCAAACAACTATTGATTATGTATAGCCAGCACTTATCGTCAAAAGTGGGGGATGAGTAATTCAAGACACTCCTAGGCATACGCCATACTATCTCTTTGCCCGGCACAAAAATAGTTTGGAAAAATAAATTCCAAGTGACGGGAAATCCTCAACCCCATTGAAAATTGGCTTATGATAGAAGCTAGTGAGGCATCCACCCTTGTTTGTCGCATTATGCAGATCCGCTCTACATGTTTCAGTCAATTATCATAAAATTCCCGCACAAGCATCATGTTGCCCTCCTCCGACTCTTCAAAAAAGATGTTGAGTCGGCGACTCACCAATTCCCGATATATATATTTGGGCATTCAATATGGAGGGCTTCCGTGTCAATGGCTCTCTCGGGCATAGGCTTTCGTGTCGCCTTCTCACTAAAACGGTCCTGAGCCGCTCTAGAAACAAATCTGCGACTATCAAATTAGCTTGTGCTAGCCAGTGCCCGTGCTCTAGATGAACCACCATGCCCACTGGATGAGGGTCCTGTAGCACGTCGCTTCCGTGAGGGATGCATTGTACCTGACACAACAAATACCACTATTAGTAGGGGGCGAATTATGTGAACCTAGGGCGGTTACTCAGACTTCACTCGCACCATGGTCACAATTTGCATTTATAGCTCATTGAGGCAATTCCACCAAACCTAGTGTGCATATGTCTACAAAGTAGCACAAAGATCCCCATGGAGTTACCGAGCCTCCCATATCAAATCTAATGGCCTCACACACACACATATATACCAAAATTCAACTCTAAGATGAGAAAATCGTGATTTTTACTACCCAATATATACAATAGCAAATAAAAAGAAGAAAAATTAAAGAGAAAATCACTACCAAAATCTGAAATTAAAACTAAAAAGAAAAAAAAAACTAATAATGAGGAGAAAAATAATTTCTTACTTGAGAATCTTGATAAAGATGGAGTTTGGATCGTTGTTGAATGGAGAGAGGAATAAGGGAGGAGAGTCTTGTGTGGAATGGAGAATACGGGGAAAGGGAAAGGGAGGAAAATCGGTGGTTTTTAGTTGTGGGGAAGGGGGAGAGTTTTAGTTGAAGAGGGGAAGAGGAGTGGAGAAAGTAAGGAGGGAATTTAGGAGGGGTGGGCATTTAGGGGGGATTAGGAAAAAAAATTAACAAAAAGAACTAAAAGAAAAAAAATTTACTTACCTGACGTCGCCCCATCCGCGCCCAACTCTGCGGTCGCGGACGCTGGGCAGAATATGTACTAAACTTTGCGCCCCAATTCGCGCCCAGGTCTGTGATCACGGGCTTGAGGCAGAAAATGTACCAAAGTCCACGGTCCAATCCATGGTCGCGGATCCAAAACAGTGTTACACCCAAAATCCGTGTTCAAATTCGCGGTCTAATGCGTGGTCGCGGATCACCGTCTCCGAACAATTTTCCTCTTTTCTTCAATTTTACCTCTTCCGGGGTTAATTTTTGACCCCGACTCCTTAGTCCTTCCGATGTGCACAAATATTTCCCTGCACAATAGTAGTTCGGTTAATAACGTTCAACATCAAATACAACAACAAAAGAAGAAAATCATGTGTTGCCTCCCAAGAAGCGCATGAGTTAACATCGCGGAACGACATTTACAACAATTTAATGGGTTGCCTCCCATGCAGTGCCTGATTTGACGTCGCGACACAGCGCAGATAAGCGCATTTAAGGTTCGCTCGACCTCTGAGGCTCAATTAAATGGGTCACTGACACTTCCTTTGCTTCATCCATGCCCACATAATGTTTTAATCTGTGCCCATTGACTTTGAATGCGCGAGAGTTATTCTCTACGACAATCTCTACAGCACCTGTGGGGTGTACTTCAACTACACGAAATGGCCCTGACCATTGTGACTTTAGTTTACCCGAAAATAGCCTTAGTCTTGAGTTGTATAGCAATACCTAATCTCCGGGTTTAAAATTCCGCTCAATAATGTTCTTATCATGTAATATCTTTATTCGCTCTTTGTACAATCTTGTGCTCTCAAAAGCATGATACGGAACTCATCAAGCTTGTGCAATTCCGTGACTCTACTTGTTCCCGCAGCATCCATGTCGAGATTTAATTGTTTCAGTGCCCACCAAGCTCTATGCTCCAACTCCACCGGCAAGTGACACGCCTTCCCAAACACTAACTTGTATGGCGACATGCCAACTAGTGTTTTGAAAGCGATTCTATAAGCCTAGAGTGCATCATCTAACTTTCTCGCCCAGTCCGTTCTTGTGGCATTCACGGTCTTAGTTAACACACTCTTTATATCTTTGTTTGACACTTCCACGTGCCCATTTGTCTGCGGATGATATGGAGTGACCACTTTGTGGCATACATCATACTTCTCTAGTAACTTCTCGAAGGCTCGATTACAGAAATGAGTGCCTTCGTCACTTAATATGGCCCTTGGGGTGCAAAATCGGGTGAATATGCTCTTCTTCAAAAACCCAATCACCCCATTTTGCATCATTGGTGGGGAGTGTTGCAGCTTCCACCCTTTTGGACACGTAGTTCACAGCAACAAGTATGTACTTGTTGTCATATGAACTGACGAAGGGCCCCATGAAGTCGATTCCCCATACATCAAACACTTTGACCTCCTGAATTGGGTTCATGGGCATCTCATGTCGACGGAAAATATTCCCGGTTCACTGGAATTCATCACAAACCTTTACCCATAGATGTGCATATTTGAACACTGTTGGCCAGTAGAAGCCTGCCTCCAGAACTTTCGCGGTTGTCCTGACTCCTATGAAATGTCCACCGTATGCTGATGCGTGACATGCCTGCAAAATAGAAGACTGGTCTATCTCGGGGATACATCTCCGGATCATGTTGTCAACACAAATCCTGAACATATAAGGTTCATCCCAATAATACATGCGGCAATCATGAAAGAACTTTTTCTTTTGGACAGAGGAAAGGTCATAAGGAACTATACCGCTCGCCAGATAGTTTGCAATGTCTGCATACCATGGCGCTTTCTCAAGACTTGGAGCTAGTAGTTGCTCATCTGGAAAGGTTTCCAGAATCTCTTCTATCTCAACCGCCTTTTCAGCTCCTTCCAGTCTCGACAAGTGATCAGCTACTCGGTTTTCCATTCCCTTACAGTCACTGATTTCCAAGTCAAACTCTTATAGCAGTAGCACCCAACGAATCAGGTGCGATTTTGGCTCCTTCTTCTTGATTAGGTACCTGAGAGCAGCATGATCAGTATAAACAATTACCTTCGAGCCTATCAGGTATGATCTGAACTTGTCAAACGCGAACACTACTTCTCAGTCATAATGTAGTTCAGCTGGGCTCCACTCAACGTTCTACTTGCGTAGTATATTGGGTGCATGGTTTTATCTTTCCGCTGTCCAAAAACTTCTCCCACAACATAGTCACTTGCATCACACATCAACTCAAAGGGTTGTTCCCAGTCAGGGGCAACAATGATGGGTGTTGTTACCAGTCTCTTCTTCAACTCCTCAAATGCTACCCTGCAGTCATCAGAAACACAAAAGAGTGATCTTTTTCAAGCAATTTACACAAGGGGTTAGCAATTTTGGAAAAATCTTCTATAAATCTCCTATAGAAACCGGCATGCCCGTGGAAACTTCTGATTGCTTTGACAGAAGTGGGTGGTGGAAGTTTTCTATTATGTCAACCTTTGCATGATCCACCTAAATGCCCTTACTTGACACTAAGTTCTCCAAGACAATACCTTCATGTACCATGAAATGGCACTTCTCCCAGTTGAGCACCAGATTAGTCTCTATACACCTCTTCAATACTCTTCTCAAGTTCTTAAGTCAATCATCGAATGCATTCCCCACCACTGAGAAATCATCCATGAAAACCTCCATTATTTCCTCTACCATGTCCGTGAAGATGTCCACCATGCACCTTTGTAATGTGGCAGGTGCGTTGCATAGGCCAAATTGCATTCTCCGAAAAGCATAAATCCCATAAGGTCTCGTAAACGAGGTCTTTTCTCTGGTGCAATAGAGATTTAATTATATCCTGAGTACCCATCCAGAAAACAAAATTGGGACCTCCCTGCCAATCTATCTAACATTTGATCAATGAATGGAAGCGGGACGTGGTCTTTTCGGGTAGCCAAGTTCAACTTCCTGTAATCCATACAGATTCACCAACCTGTGACTGTTCATGTAGAGATCAATTCATTCTTCTCATTTTTCACCACCGTCATTCCACCCTTCTTTGGTACACACTGAACTGGGCTAACCTAGTTGTTGTCAGAGATGGGGAATATGTTTCCTGCATCTAACCACTTAATAACCTCTTTCTTCACAACTTCCTACATGTTGGGGCTCAACCTTATTTGATGTTATCTAGAAGGTTTGTGCCCATCTTCCAGTAGAATCGTATGCATACAGAAGGTCGTGTTGATCCCCTTGATATCTGCAATGGTCCACCCAATTACAGTCTTGCACTCAGTCAGTACCTACAAAAGATGTTCTTCCTGCACATCTGACAAACTAGATGAGATAATAACAGGTAACGTTGAGTTAGGTCCTAATAATGCATACCTGAGATGAGCTGGCAGTGGCTTCAACTCCAACTTTGGGGGCTCTTTTATCGATGGCTTAGCCGGAGGAGTTTTTCTTTCCTCTAAGTGCAAGGGCTCAAATTCTAGATCCCTTTTACAAAACCCTTTGCCTTCATTAGCTTCATCGAGGTTCATGAGACAAGCTGCTAGAGGATTTTGAATGTTCAACGTCTCATCTTCCTCCTCCAAAATTACATCCACGACATCTATTAGAGAGCAATTGGCGAATTCACTTGGTCGCCTTATAGATTTCTTCACGTTGAGTGTTATCTCTTCATCATTTAATCTCATCTTGAGCTCTCCAATTTCATAGTCAATTAGAGCTCTTCCAGTGGTTAAGAATGGTCTTCCCAAAATTATGGAAATTTCCTCGTCAACTCGACAGTCGAGAATGGAAAAATCTGCTGGGAACACAAACTTCCGAACCTGCACCAACACATCATCTAGAATACCAGAGGGCCTCTTTACTGTCCTGTCAGCCAGCTGTAATAACATGGACGTGGGTCTAGCTCTTCAAATACCAAGCCTTTTATAGATAGACAGGGTCCTAAGCTTTATGCTTGCCCCCAAATCACACAGTGCCTTAGAAAATGCAAAGTTACCTATTGTGCAAGGAATTGTGAAACTCCCTGGGTCAGACAGCTTCTCAGCAATGGATCTCGTCACAACAACATTGCAAGTGTGAGTCACTGTAATTGTATCCAAGTCTTGGAATTCGAACTTGCGGGACATCAAGTCCTTCATCATTTTCGCATAACCATGCATCTCCTTTAAAGCATCAATCAATGAAATGTTTACCCAAATTTGCTTCAACATCTCCAAGAATTTCTTGTATTGCTCATCCTTCTGATACTTGGCCAGTCTCTGTGGGAATGGTGCTGGAGGTCGTTTCTTCCCTGTGATTTGATTTTTTTCTTGTTCAGGCACTTCCTCCATTATCGGTTCATGTGTTGTCTCGTCCTCTTTCACAACCTCTTTTTATTTGTTGGCATCTTCTTGAGCATGTTGTACCGTCACCTCAGTCAACCCTGCTGAATCATCTACCTCAATGGGCACTGACACAAGTGTCTCGATAGGTCTGCTTTCACGAGCAATATCTTGCTCCAAATCTAGGTATCTACCATTTCGTAGACTCACTACCATTAGTTGTTTCGGGACCTACTCCTTTGGATCGATTTATCCTTGGGGACGATTATTCAGAGCCATCGAAATTTGTCCAACTAGATCTCAATATTCTTTATTGCTGACTCGTGTGAGTCTACTCTCTCAGTTACTTTCCCAGTGGACCCAATCAATTGTTTCATCATTCCCTCGAGTCTAGCAAACCCATCTTCGTGTCTCCCAATGAGTTGTTGTTGAGGTTGATGATAAGCTTGCTGCTGATTCTGATGGTTGTAGCCTTGTTGCCTTTGGTAAGGCACCACTTGACCTTGAGGTCACATGGCCCCAAGATTGTTGTTATTGTTGTGATGTTGCGCGGCTGACCTATATTGTTGGTTCTACTGACCCCAATTCTGACCACCTGGTCTCTATCCCCCGTAATTGACCACATAATTCATGTTCTCTTGATATTGTTGATGATCAACTTTCGCACTCTATGAAAAAACGTATGGTTGATTAACGCATGATGTACATAAACCCCCATTAGTTGTATAAACTATGTGTACATGTTGTTTCTGGCCTGATTTTTCAACCTTTTTGGCGAGGATGCTCATTTGTGTCATTAGAGTTGCCATATTTTCAGCTATGGAGTTAGCTGGGTCTAAGGCCACTGAGTGAACCACATGAGTGATTGGAGCGTTTCTGGTCGTCCATCCCGAGTTTTGTGTCATCTTGTCAAGTAAGATCTTTCTCTCTATGAATGTTTTGCTCAAGAATGCTCCACCTGTTGAAGCATTAACATTGGCTTTCAAGCTATCTGCCAAACCCATGTAAAACCTCTGCCCCAACATCTGCTCCGGAATACCATGGTGTGGACACAAAACCAACAGCCCTTTAAAGCTTTCCCACGTCTCTTGCAATGTTTTTGTTGGTTTCTATCTGAAGCTCAATATCTCATCAATTTACTGAGCAGTCTTGTTGGGTGGGTGAAATTTGTTCACAAATTGCTTGACTAATTCCTCCCAAGTAGTGATGGAATTTATGGAGAGTGAATTAAGCCAAGTCTGAGTCGTTCCCGTCACTGAAAATGGAAACAACAATAGCCTTATTGCTTCTGGTGTCACATTATGTTGTCTTTGTGTGTCACAAATTGACAGGAAATTCTTCAGATGTTGTTAAGTATCTTCAATGTATGACCCTGAGAATAGTCCCTTTTTGCAACAAATGCAACATGTTATTTTTAATCTGGAATGAGTTAGCTTATATCTGCGGGACTACAATTGCGGTTGCTAAGTTGTCCGTGGTGGGTTGTACCCAATCGTACAATGAAACCTCTAGCACCAGCGCTGCTACCACCTGGTTGATTGGGTCATTCACGTCATCCCTATTGTTCCTGTTGTTTACTTCGTCTGCCATGTATAACTCAAGTTGTTCAGTCAAGTTATGTTGTTGTTTGCTTTTCTTGTTTGCACGATTCAATGCCTTGAAAACTTTCTCAGGATCTGATAATGCTTCGAACACTTCACCAGTTCTTGAGGAGTTTCTAGGCGTGCACCCGTAACACCCAAGATTACAAATGTTAGAGTTTCAATGTATTCAGTTTGAGTGGGAAAAAATTGATTACACTAAGAATTTTTTGCACTTCTTTTAACTGTAATTAATAACACCGTTAATTCCCCGGCGACGGCGCCAAAATTTGATCACTCCCAACTATGCCTTATAAAAAGTACAAAGCGATCGCTGCAAATATATTCCGGTTAACAAGTCCGGAGTCGAATCCCACATGAAATTAACCTATGAATTACAGCTATCAGACTCGCACAATTTCACGTAATCAACTTTCCAAGATATTTGAATAACAAAGTGGATGTTTACTAACTAACTATTACTTAGTGAGAATGCAGTAAATAAGAACTAATTATGAACATGTTGTAGACAATAATTGGAATGATCTAAGGTTATGATTTCCCCTATTGTTGGAGTCCTTTCCGCTATGTTTGTTATAAATTTGCCTAAGTCTTCTCTATCGATCATGAGCACTCTGACTGTCATAATACTCTCCCGAGTAATTACAACAATATACTAGACATATTCTTCCAAATTACGCTAGCTAGTTTTAATTACAGCTCACTTAGATCGCACCCAAGGTTTCGTTATCCCTAATCCCACCTTTAAATCTTAGTATTGATCCCTCATATACGTCAGGAGTGATATTGTTAAACAATGACCTAAATATGCACTCTCTCCCGAGTAATGCACACCAAAATAGGAACAGCTAATTGAGGGCTCTTCAATCAACAACAACAAAGATATAGTTGAACAAATAGAGAGAAAACTATGGAAAATCTATATTAACATAACAAGAAATTCATCCTTCAATAGGTTCCATCAAACCCTAGATTAGAAGTTTAGCTACTCATACTAATGCAAAACACAACACTAATATAATTCATAATTCACAATTAGAAGTAAGAAGAAGAAGATAAAAACTCTGAAGAGTTGCTTTGTCTTCTCTCCCTTGTTCTTGCCTCCAAAATTGTCTAAAAAAGCTTAATCTGACTTTTAGGCGAGTTTGGGCTCATATAGGTTTAGGTTAGTTGTCCAAGAAATTACATAAAAGCCCCTGCATTATATCGCGTCTGACAGCCCGTTCGCGGCCGCGAATTCAACTGCGGATTCGGTCGCGAATTTTCGCCTCTGCACTGCCGTCACTTCGCGAGCAGGTTCGTGCCCAGGTCCGCGGACCTGCATTTTGCGTTTTTGCTTGCTTTCCTCGCTCCGTTTCGCCCGGGCTAACTTTTGATTGGCCTTCTACGTTCACAATGACTCCAAAACACTCTTTATCTCCCTCCTAGCTCAGAGTGGCTCTTGCAAAACATAAATTTCTCAATTAGAGAATTTTGTTATCTTTTAACATTCAAACATAAATAAAGTGCGGTTAAATTCGAGTGTAAATAGCGTCTAAAATACATAAGTATAGGCTACTATCAGCTACCTCGAAATATTAACGGGGGATTTATTCACTACATGATTAGCAGACTGTCGATTCGATGAGACACTTATCCCAAAATTATGGGGAGAAATTGGTGAAACCAAACAGGAAATTTTGTGAAAAATTTCATCATTATCTCATCTTGATCCACGTGCCTCTATTTGTGAAAAAGAGGTGCAAAAGATTATTCATTTGCAGAGAATAGTTGCCAGACGCATTTACGGATCTGAAAAGGATAACAAAATCACAAATCCCTGCAGAGAATGTTCCAATCCGTATTGATGTCCCTGTTGGACAATCTTCTAGTGTCATAGCTAATGAGTCAAAAGCACACCTAAATCATGGCGGATCGTTGGGTTCCAAGGATCGAAATCCTAGAAAAAAGAAAACAAATGATCAAAATGACTCTACGAAAGAGTCTCATGAAGAAATCCACTACTTAACAAATTCTGAGGTTCATGAGGAAATCACTGAGCCCGAGACTCAAGAAAATAGGAACTATCAATAAATCCAATTGATATTGAGACAAATTTGAATCGAGTGGATATAGTGGTGGATTATGTCTTTGCCTATAATGTTGCATCTAGAATTATGTAAGATAGTGAGGATCTTGAACCTCAATCTGTTGTAGAATATCGACAAAGACGTGATCATCCAAAATGGCAAGAAGCAATCCAATCAGAGTTGATTTCATTTGCAAAACGTGAAGTTTTTGGGCCTGTAGTCCAAACACCTAATGGTGTTAAGCCTGTTGGATATAAATGGGTCTCTGTAAGTAAAGGAATGAGAAAATTGAGGTACAAAGATATAAGACACGCCTTGTTGCACAAGGATTTTCACAAAGGCCTAATGTCGATTATGAATAGACATATTCACCTGTTATAGATGCTATAACGTGTCGTTATCTCATTAGTTTTGCTTTCCATGAAAAGCTTGACATGAATTTAATGGATGTGATTACCTCCTACCTTTATGACTCACTTGATAATCAGATATACATGAAAATTCCCGAGGGATTTAAAATAAAGTCCCGAGAAATATTTTCAATCAAATTGCAAAGATCTTTGTATGGTCTAAAGCAATCAGGACGTATGTGGTATAATCGTCTTTGTGAGTATTTATTAAAAGAAGGTTATATAAATGATGTCATTTGTCCATGCGTTTTTATAAAGAAAACAACATCGGAATTTGTTATACTTGTCGTATATGTTGATGACATAATCCTTATCGGAACTCCAAAAGACAATTGATTATTTAAAGAAAGAATTCGAGATGAAAGATCTCGAAAAGACAAAATTAATTCTCGGTTTGCGAATTGAACATATGGAAAACGGGATTTTTGTTCATCAATCTGCCTACATAGAAAAGGTATTGAAACTGTTTTACATGGATGAAGCACATCCATTAAGTACTCTGATGGTTGTTCGATCACTTGATGTGAATAAGTATCCATTCTGGCCCCAAGAAAAGAATGAATAGTTACTTGGTCCTGAAGTGCCATATCTTAGTGCAATTGGTGCACTAATGTATCTTGATAATACTACAAGGCCTGGCATAACTTTTTTAGTTAATGTCTTAGCAAGGTATAGCTCTGCTCCTACAAGGAGACATTAGAATGGAATTAAACACATATTGCGGTACCACCGATATGGGCTTATATTATGGCAATAATTGCAGTCCCGATCTTGTTGGTTATGCCGATGCTGGGTATTTATCCGATCCACACAAGGCTCGATCTCAAACAGGCTATGTGTTTACTTGTGGAGGCACTGCCATATCTTGGCGATCGACTAAGCAATCAATCGTGGCTACTTCATCTAATCATGCTGAGATAATTGCTATTTATGAAGCAAGTCGAGAATGTGTGTGGTTGAGGTCTATAATACATCTTATTTGAGACAAATGTGGTTTTAAGTGTGACAAACTACCCACGATTTTGTATGAAGACAATGCAAAATGCATAGCCCAATTGAAGGGAGGATTCATAAAAACAGATAGGACAAAACACATCTCACCAAATTATTTTTCACACATAATCCTCAAAAGAATGGTGATATCAATGTGCAACAAATTCGTTCAAGTGATAATATGGCTGATTTGTCACAAAATCTCTATTGATGTCAACATTCAAGAAGCTAGTGTACAAGATTGGGATGCGAAGGCTCAAGGATGTGAATTGATGCTCTCATCAGGAGGGAGTTAATGTGCATTGCACTCTTTTTCCCTTACAAGGTTTTGTCCCACTGAGTTTTCCTTGCAAGGTTTTTAACGAGGCAACCAAAAGACGTATTTCTAAACATGTGTACTCTTTTTCCTTTACTAGAATTTTTTCCCACTGGGTTTTATTTTAGTTAAGGTTTTAGTGAGGCATATTACTTATTGAGTAGACATTCAAGGGGGAGTGTTATGAATAGAATTGTAATTAGAGTGAATGTCTATCTTTTGGGTAGTTTTACTAAGTCATTTTTCCCATACAAATAAAAGGGTCTTACCCCATTGTAAATCATCTCAAAATTCAATAAGAATTCTCTCTTTCTCTGCAATATTGTTCTTCTTCTTTTTTTTTATTGTTTAATTACAATTATGCTATTTTAAGATATTTTCCAATAATTATACAGGATACACACTCAACGCACGTACACTAATAATAATATAATAAATACTAAATCTGGCCAATTATTAGCGTAAAGATCCCGACATTTTCCGTTCAACTCATGTTGCTAGCCCTGTTAGTAAAAGAGTTTGAAAACGTTCTTTTTTTGTGGGGAAAAAAATACAATTAAGGAAATATTGGGTGTTGCTTTGTTTCTTTTAACATAAAAATAATAATTTGATTCAAAATTCAAATATCAAATCTCTTACGGTAGAAGTTCGTGTTTCTGAAAGGCGAAGCAACAAACGTAGTTCCTTTCCTTTGTACTTCGTGTTCCATTTTCATCAAATCTTTTTCTTGCTTATACAGTGTCAATTAGTCAACTATTAAGATCATTAATTTGTCTTTACAGTCTCGTGTTCCTTGCAAACGTTCATCAGCACAAGTGTTGGATGGAGTGATGATAATGCTGATAAAAAGTAAAACAATCTTGCTTTACTTGCTACAAATATGAGCCTAAAACGGTTGCTTTACTTGCTTTATGGAAGAGCCGCCCCTGTACTGTATCCAACTTTCACATGTTCTTCAGCTAAAAAACGTACTACACCTCCTCTATATCTTTACAGGTAGAAAGGAATTCGTCTTCGCTCAATCCAAAAACAAATAAAAAGAGTCCAACCATTACAACTACCTTTTATACAGAGATCCTAAGTGAAAACCAATATACAGACCATCATCAACCAATATCCGAACAGATAATTCTTGTTTGGAGTATTGCCCAAGATGAGGAAAATGTTGCTTTACATCCTAAGTTGAGGTTGATAAGCTTAAGTAATCGCTTGACTTTGTTGTTCTGTTTCGACCATTCTTGCAGGACCTTCAAACATTGCCAAGAGATAATAGGATATATGGCCTCGCTTCTGCGCCAAGACTTCCGCATCTGCGGTAAAAATAGCACGGGTTAACCATTTTTCGGACTGGTCATTTAAAAATAACAAGCGTTTCTAAGTCATTGAAAAATAGCTACTATATTGCTACAACAGGGATAGGTCCAACATAATATACTGGAGATCGGTACAATTGTGTATGAACTTCCAGCATATTATGTTGGAGCTCCAACACGCGGAAAGTTCCAACATAATATACTGGTGATTGGAGCACCTGTGTATGAACTACCAACATATTATGTTGGAAAACCAGTATATTATGCTGGAGTTCCAACATATTATGTTGGAGTATTTTCCGGATTTTGAACAGTGTTTTCAGATTTATCTTTACATAAAATGTGACTAAATTTCAATTACTTTTGAAACTATGACTATTTTTGAATGACAACTTATAAATCTAGCTATTCTTAAATTTCTCCGGCATCTGCACCCTACCTCCTCCGACCCAGCTTCTCATTCGCGTCCCTAGGTCCGCATCTGCAGACTCGCACTTGGGGTCAGACCCTCCCAGAACAGGTCTCCCCAAAAATATGAAATGATCCGCAGCTCATCCGAAACGCACCCGTGCCAGTCGGACCGTCCATACACATCAACCAATCCTAAAACATTCATGATGAGCCTGCTACACTTCCTACGAACAAAATTCCTACATATTATAAATCCTAATGTTTTTGGTTTGGCAATACTCTAAAGGAAGAATCACAATTTCCTGAACGAGTACAAGTTGATTATCATACTACGCGCAAGTATAAGCTCATTCTTCCTCCAAGCCATTTCCAATGAGACAACGTTGCAGAAAAAGATAGGGTAATAATGGGCCGTCTATTTATGGAAAGTAAGCACTCGCAAGATAATTGAGTTGAAGTTGAATTTTTTTTTTTATGAAAGTTGAGTTTCCAATTTTCTTTAACATTTCATGACATAACATTACTTCCTTCGTTCAAGGAAAAATGACATGGTTTGGATTTTGATTTACGATTATTTGACAAGCTTTTGTTTTTATCTTTATAAGGGGCAAAGTGCTAATATATTCTAGATACATGGAGCCAAATATAACTCAGAAAATCTCACTTAGTGAAGAGAGATGTGGGAGAAAACAACAGCAATTGAATTTCTTTAAAACCCTCTGAAAGGCAGGAATTTAGAGAGTCGGTATCAATAATATAACTTGACAGGCCATATGGATGGGACGAAATTGATCACAACAATCTAAAGACAAAATGTTGATCGGTATAGATCCTTCACAAAGATATGGTTAAATGCAAAAAAATACAAATAGAACCAAGTCATCGACTTCAAAAAATATCTGAAGATCAAACCATAACCTTAACTCATGAAGCACTTGCCGCAGTCTCAGATTTGTCCGCATCCATTGGTTCAGCAGCAGGTGGTACTTCACTTCCAGCACTGGCACCCTCAGTTGCATTTGCATTTCCTGAATTAGGACTCTCTGCACCCTGAGGTTGTTGATCACCTCCTTGAGGAGATTGAGATGATGGTGTTTCAGGAGTTGCTGGCTTTGCCGGCTTAGGCTTAGGCTTTGTCATTATAGGCCTACAAACCCTGTAAAGACAGAAAGTACCTCGAAAATGACGAATCGGCAGAGCAAAGCAAGGCAAAGGAAGAAAAAGGAAAGAAGGCCGTCCCTATGCAGACAAAACTGACATAACAACTAGTCAACCAAGAATTTGCAGTACAATTACCCCAAATATTTATATTTTCAAACTGATAGCAAAATAGATTCAGTAGTCAACAGTACCTATCAAGTGCCTCTGCTTTCTTCCGAACATCCTCGGACAGAAGAACAGGGTTGGCATATTTCGGAAGAGAATCCTGCTGCTGCTTTTTCTCTCTAAACCAAGCCTCAGCTTCAACACACTCATTCAGAACCTAGGAAGTGCAAGCGAATCATAAACATTAAATCACATTACCAGGAAGAAGAGGGGCGAGCATATGACGAAAGAAAAGAAAAGGTAAATAGCAAGACTAAGCAGATATGTGCACACCTTCTGCTTCTCTGCTAAATCAATGTGATCAAACTTAGGATCATTTGACATTGCCGCCTCTCGGTAACTGTTTATGCAATAAACAAATTGATCAATCACGGAACCTCTCTCCATGTATTCCTTGTACCGTTGCTCAATCGGGTCACCTTGCTGCAGATTCGCCACACTAAATCAGCTCCATACATTCCAAAAGGACAAGGGAAATAGGATATTCAAGAAACACCAACCTTTTTAAGCTCCTCAAGTTTGGCAATATAAACACCCTTAGTTTCATCCTCTCCATCTTCATACAACCAATCTTCCACTTCTTGAAGTTTAGCAATAAATTGTTCTCTTTCTGAATCAATTACAAACTCTTGATATTTATCTGAAAGCTGGATATATTAAGAAGGGAGACCTGTCAGTCACATATCAAATGTGTTCATACAACTAGCATAAGACCAACAAATACCTTATTCCTCATGTCATAAACATAGGCCTCAACAGCATTCTTCTTGTCCTTTGTCTCTTCCATAACACGGTCCTGAAGAGCCATTTCAAATTCTTTCTCAACAGCCTTCTGAACATCAGCAGCTGCCATTGCTCCATAAACAATCTCTGTCACTGGTACAGATGATTTCTTGACCTTTTTCTTGGGGGCTTCAACCTGCAAGAAAAACAATAAATGCTAAGCTTTACTGACATCTTTGAGCTAATACGCTGAAGCAGAAGAAGAATATATGTTGTCCAACATTAATTTAGCGAAAAAAGCACTGCCTGATGCATTTCAAGAATTAAAATACAGGTAAACACTAACCCGTGCATGCATTCCCAATAGTAAATGCAAAAATCAAATCCCGCGATTTGAATAGATGCATAGTTTGATTAAAAACAACCAAATATGACTGATAGGAAATATAAACTAGCTCAAGCAGTAATGAGAACAGATGAAAGAGTGCCGTATTACCTTGGCATCTGTTTCCATCTTGACAGGTCTGTCTCCAGATTCTGGAACACCATTCTCAGCCTCTGAAGCATCTCCAGCTCCTTTAGCATCTTGCATATTTACATCAGATTCCGATGTAGTTGAAGGAGCAGCATCACCAGAAGCTTCATCTGTTTCCATTTTGACAGGTTCCTTAACCGCCTCTTTCACAACTGGGACTTCCACCTCTTCTTCTTCCAAAAGCTAAATTATGGACCAAAACAATAAGATTAGATGATAGTCTCTCCATTCACTAGATGATTGCAACATAAAAAGGAAAAAGGAGGCGAAACCACTAATTTCTGGACTTACAGTTGCAGAGTCAACCGAGACAATACCATGCAGGTTTAGGCGTGCTTTCACTTTTAGTTTGGCCCTTTCACCCTTTGCAGATTGGAATGGTCCAATCTGTCAAGAAGATCAAAGAAAACCGAAGTGAGCCAAAGACTCACCTGAAACCAGAGGATCCATTTTCCGTTTATTTTAATAGACGAAAACACAGGATCTAATTAGTGAGAGAAACTATGAAATACCGTGTAAGTACTGATCTTTGCTGGCGCCTGAAGCTCACTGACATCAGCATACTGTACATCTATTGTAAATGTGCCAGATCGGTAGAATGTCAGAGCTTTCACACTGGGTATCGGATTCCCTTTGGGGAAAACAATAGTGCTCTGATGATTCTCTAAAGCTCCATTTTGTGCATCTGGAGCAGGCCCCTTCCACGACAATGCAATTGGGAAAGGGAAGCTCTCATTAACCTTCAATCAGCCAACTACAACTATTAGTACAATTGTTACGCTTATAAATCACCACAATTTGTTCTACTTGGAGCCAGACTTGCAAGTAGTAACATGATTGTTTATCAAAGGTTAATAGTAACACAATTGACATTTGCTTCAATAAAAATCTTGGTCATCCTATGATAAATCTTGCATTTCTTTCATCCTTCAAGAAGACAATATCTACTACCTCCCACTTTGTCATTCATTACCTTTTTTTATTAGTACTTTGTCATTAATCACCTCACTTTCATGCTTGTTTCAAGCCGAGCAAACATTAAGTCCCACTCAGACAACTAAATAAAATGAAGAAAAGATCGAACCAATATTTTTCTTCACATACTAAATGTGTCTGATTAAATAATAAGGATTATCGACGACATTGCAACACATTAAGAAGCCCTGAGTCCGTCCAATATGATCCAGGAAAACACATCAATCAACAGAATGCAAGGGTGACACATTACCTGGAATTCTCGCACTTTAAAGGTAGGACTGAGAATAGCACATTGCAATGCACATCCTTTGGCCACACATTCACTTGCATTCATGGTGCGCCTTGGTTCCTTACCGAAGAACTCCGTCAAAATCCTCATAATTGCAGGCACTCGAGAGCTTGACCCAACAACCTCAACTGCATGAATGTTCTCAGTAGTGAGCCCAGCTTCAGCAAGAGCTTTCTCTAGTGGTTTCTTCACTCTCTCCAGTATAGGTATGCTGATTTGCTCAAACTCCTCCCTCTTGATAAATCCTCTGACATCCTTCTCATCCATTAAACACTCTATATTCAAAGGTGCCTCAGGGTTTGCGCTGAGAACCTTTTTCAACTTTTCACAAGCAGCTCGAAGTCTAATGCATGCCCTAGCATTTTGGAAAACATCGATTTTGTATTCTTCCTTGAACTTTGCGGCAAAATGTTGGAAAAGAGCTTCATCAAAATCCCTCCCACCAAGATTTCTGTCAAATGAATGAGCCAGTATCTTCAACTGCCCTTTCTTGAAGCCAGCAATACAAACTTGCAAGCTTGCATGTCCAACATCAATAAAGGCAACATTCAGTGGGTCATTTTCAGGTAAATCTGTCTTGTAAATACCATATGCCAATGCAGTAGCAGTTGTCTCATGAATTAGATGCAAAGGATGCAAGCCCGCTATGGTGGCTGCATCCATTACAGCTCTTCTCTGAAGATCAGTGAAATAAATTGGAATTCCTATGCAACAATCAACTACTGCTGCATTGAGATTCTTTTCTGCTATAGTTTTGAGATCCGAAAACACCATTCCAAGAACCTGGGTAGGTGTAAAAGTTCTCATTTCCCCCAAATATCGTGCATGGATGAGAGGATATCCGTCAGGTCCTTCAGTTACTGAAAAAGGCAATGCCTTAAGATCTCTTTGCAGTTCGGGATCAGAGAATTGCCTCCCTATTAACCTCTTTATCTGTGAAATGGTGTTTTTTGGGTTCATCATGCTTGACGCTGCACCAGCGGTCCCGAGAAAGCGTTGCTTTTCTCCAAAGCAGACTATGGCTGGCGTTTCCCTTTTTGATTCGTCATTAAGTACGACATCAATACCTCTCTGCCTTGCAACTGCAACAACGCCACTCTCGTTCCCAAAGTCAAAACCAACCACGCTCATTTTTGCTGACCGCAATCACTCAATATCCAACAGTAAACCAAAGCGCCTGGACAACATCAAAAGACTAGATAAAATCAACTAAAACACCAGCATGCACCGTAATCTACACAGAAATAAGTTATGCATTTTAAATGACAGCTTTCAAATCAACATGAAAAAACAGATTACTTTTCCATTAAAAAGCTAAGAAAGATGATCACTCATGGCTGGGTTTTCTTGAAATGCAACTACACTATGTGCTAATCATCGATACACTGAAGAAAGCAATGTAAGTTGGCTAGCGCAACCCAAAACATCAACAGACTAAAGTAACAAGGACTCAAAGATCATGAAAGTTTTTCCCCCCTAATTTGCACAGAATCCAAAGTTCAAGTATGAATTTTATCTAATTTTCCTGCTAAGGAAACTTTCCTGCATGCATGAGCTTGCCCACATACCAACAAGCCGGGACTCAATTGGTAAAGAACCAACAAGAACAAGGCTTTTTGAATCCACTGTCTAGGAATACACCAAACACGCACAAAACTCAGCCTTTATAAAGAAGGTACTCTCTAGAACGCCTTATACAAAGTTCGTTAGGCACTGATCCAAAGCAGACCTTAGCCTGCTCCATTTTTCCCTGAAAAGAATCTTCAATGTTAAGAACTAATTGGATAGAGGATTAATCAGAGCCTGGCTAATGGCGACCTAGTAAATTACAATCACCACTTTATCTAGCCTAAGGAATTTTCTACCCTCCCACTTTTCAATATTGCACCTTTGATGACAAACTTAACTGTGCTACTTCATTTCTTTATCATTTGTTCTTTATCATTATGACACTGGTCTCCACACCGACTTCACCGCACCTCGAGTATTTCACCAGGCACCTGCTATCTTCCACTAGCATTGCACGTATAGGGTATAACTATGCCCACCAAGGATTAGGCAGATAGGAATTACCATTTGTTCTTTTCTAATTTTCTAAAATTATAGATTAAAGAGTTCACAATAGCAACCAACAATGCAAGAATTAGAAGGGCTAAGACACAATTTTGTACTAATCATAAAGCGTTTCATGAAGTTAAACAACAGTCTGCATCACCAGACAACAAATTTAGTTAACTCCTGGCAAAAACTTTATGCAACATGCGAATCACAAGCGAAAAATGTCAAATCTAACCAATAATATTACACCCTTAGCTAAAAATCTGAAGCCAACGAACAATCAAGCAATTGATGGTAACAAATTCCTAATAGTAGAAAAAACAAAAATCATAGATCTGCAAATTGTTATAGATAGAAACGAAGTATCGTGATTCAAACAATACCTCGAATTCGAAGAATAGAATCTTCGGGAATCTATGTTCCACGCACTTCGCGTGTGTACGATTGAATTTTTTGTGAGCCAAAGCGGAGGATACTGATATAAAATAAAAGGGGTTTAAGGGAGAGCAATAAAGAGGAACAAGGGAATAGGGGTTTGTGTAGAATTTTCGATTTTATAATTTACTAAAAATAGATTTTTTTTTTTTTCCTTTTTTTGACTGGAGGGTGGGGGTTCTAGTGGTCCTAGAAGTATCTAGAGGTGTTAACTCTTCTAGAAAGATCTTTCTCCAACTGATGTCTGCACTCTGGACTAAGTAGGTATTGGGCCTCGAGTGTTAGTTCACGGGTTCTGTTGTGTCCGTGGATCTAAAACTGGGCTTCAAAACCTTCTTTTGTGGAAAAAAATACAAATAAGGACACATGATGTATGCCTTGTCCAAAAAAATAACATCTCTATAACAGCATTCATGTATAATAATATTTCACTATAAAAATAAAAAAAATTCGGAATCAATTATTATGTTATGTACTAATATATGTTCTCTATAACAGCACTTCGCTATAACATTCAAAAATATTCGGAACAAACGACGTTATTATAGAGAGGTTTGACTGTACTTTAGATACATGGGGAAGAGATTTTGAATCTCTTGCCTAAAAGTGAGGATACGGTGAATATTTTGGACTCCTTAATTTTTAAAGGGAAGACAATTACATTGTCTATCAAAAAGAAGGGTACAATAGATGTCTTTGACTTTTTTTATTTTTATGTTTGTTAATGCTTCTCTCTAACTTTAGTGTTGCTTGCTTATGTAGTTGCTAACAACATGACTACTCAATTGAATTCAATCGAATATATTACTAATAGCAACTACAATAAGTGAAAAGAAGATGTTGAAATAATGTTAAGCCTAATGGACCTGAAATTTGCATTGACTAAATAGAAACTTGTTGAACCTACAACTACTAACGTTCTTGATGCAAAGGATATGTAAGATAAATAGATGAAGGATAACAAATTGAGCCTTATGATCATAAAGAGATCCATTTCCGATCGCATAAAAGGTGCAATCAAAGCTAATAAAAATGTAAGAGATTTTTCGAGGTTGTTGGATAGAAATTCCTAGAATCTGATAAAGCTGAGATAGGTAGATCGATTAATTCCATATCCATCTGAAGCCTTGCATGTAATGTTCCGCGATCACATTATGAAATTGATTAGCATTGCTACTCAGCCGATAATTAGGTGTAACCATTTCTGATAATTTTCTTGTTTATCAATCTCTGGTGTCCTTTCCCAGTGTAGATTGGCCAGCTTAAGACGACATATAATGCACAAAAGGAGTAAAGTATTAATAAATTTATCATTGTTTGCGGTAGAGGAAGATAGGACCGAAAGGATAAAGGTGAGGGCGTAGTAAAATTTTGTTAGTTTGTGTAGATTAGTTGATTATCCATCTTATGAAAAAAACAAAAGGACCTAAATTACATAAAATGAAACATAGTCAGTCTCATTATCCAATGGTTATAGTGGTCATGTTAATAAGCTTAGTGGTAGCCAAGATTAATCTCATAATTCTATTGATCCTAGTTGTGATTAAGAAAGAAATCAAGTGTTAGGATTGCAAATAAGTAGGTCATAAAAAAGTTGGTTGTCCTCTGTAAAAGAAACAAAGTAATGTTTTGGCTTTTATCTGCTTTGAAACTAATTTAGTGGATGTTCTTTTAAATTTCTGGTAGTTGTATAATGGTAAAATTGTTCATGTAACCAATGACTTGCAGGATCTAGCAAGCAGACAGAACCAAAAAAGGATAAAGTCGGCGTTGTTGTGGGACATAGACTAAAAGCGAAAGTAGTGTTTATAGGGACTGTTATTTTTCTTTCCAAAAATTTCTAGTATTTATTTAGAAAAATACTATTCTATATCGTTTATGAAATAAAAGTTAGTTTCTGTTTCACTTTTCGACAAGTCTGACTATCCGTTACAGCTACATAATGATTTTATTAAACTTTCAATTCACATGTCGTTACTGATGCTATTTTTAAGTGATGGTTTATATCACTTAAATGTGTTTAATAAAAAAATTCCTATGGTGTATGTTCAAACTGTTTTTCACAAAAAAATTACTATGAGTAAAACGTCTTACATGTTGAGGCATAGTCGTCTTGGTCATATATTTTAAGAGAAATTAAGCAATTGGTAAAGAAATATATTTTATATGTTCTTTATGCAAAATATTTGAAACTTGTGTGGATTGTGTTTGTAGACATCAAAATTTTAAAGGATCAAGCAAGTCCTAAATTAAACATACTACATGACTCTTGAAATCCTGGGAGTCTATTAGGGTTTCTTGGAGGTTACTCTACCCTAAACCCTAACTCACACCTATATAAAGGTATATATATTCCCTTGAATAGGTGTCTCAAAATCCCATAAACTCTTGGGATATTCACAAAGAGATCAAAATATGGGCAGATACTTCTTGACAATCAAATAGTTCAAGAAGCTGGAGATCAAATACATCCCAGAAGATTTGCACCATCATACATTCGAGAAATATACGGCTTCAGCCCTCGAATCACGAAGATAATCAGGAGAGAAGAATAAAGGGAAGAAACAAAATTTTACTGACAATTGATTACTAAAAATACTTTTCTCTTATTTTGTGATTGCAGTTTATTTTTCATATGTTGAACATTAGTTGCAAACAAATTGGCACGCCCAGTGGGACTAGCTTTTCCCTTCATTTCTTCCTCTTGTAAATCGAAAACTCCAAGTTTTAAAATCATTTGTTGCGATGGTCGAGTACTTCAAGTCTCGTCTTAAAGTTTCGCCAAGCCTATACCCCGACAAACCTTGAAGTAAGGGGCATTTGTAGACATCAAAATTTTAAAGGATCAAGCCAAATCCTAATTAAAGATACTACATGACTCTTGAAATCCTAGGAGTCTATTAGGGTTTATTGAAGGTTACTCTACCCTAAACCCTAACTCACACCTATATAAAAGGGATACATATTCCCTTGAATAGGTGTCTCAAAATCCCATAAACTCTTGGGATATTCACAAAGAGATCAAAATATGGGCGGATACTTCTTAACAATCAAATAGTTCAAGAAGCTAGAGATCAAATATATCCCCAGAAGATCTGCATCATCCTACATTCGAGAAATACGCAGCTTCAGCCCCTCGAATCACGAAGATAGTCAGGACAGAAGAATCAAGGGAACAAACAAAATTGTACCCCCATCATTTTATCAATAAAATTATGTTTCTTCATATTTATATAGTGGTTGCAATTTATTTTTGTATCACATATAATTTGTCGCAAACAAATTGGCACGCCCAGTGTTTAAATTCAAAATGACCAAGGTTAATGAGTTAAGGAGAGAGTTCCACGAGGAGCTCTGAATTCTTGTAAATTATTCTTACTAATGTTGGTAAACCTTATGCACCTACTTTGGCCAATCATAAATACTTTATTACTTCTAAACTTTTCAAGATATTGTTAAATATACCTTTTAAAATAGAAGTTTGAAGCACTTAATAAGTTTTAAATTTATAAGACTGAAGTTGAAAAACAGCTTAGGAAGACCATTAAGATAGCGAGGTAGGACAATGATGGTGAGTATTATAGAAAATATATTCAGTCTAATTAATCAATGTATGAGACCTTTTGGTTTATTTTTACAAGAATATGGGATAATAACACAATACATCATGCAAGGTGCTCCTGAACAGAATGATGTGGCTGAAAGAAGAAATTGGACTCTCATAAATATGGTGAGAAGTATGATGTCAAGGACCGGTCAGTCTGAGTCTTTTTTGGGGTAAAGCTTTAAAAACAACTACATATAATTTAAATAGGGCTCCTACAAATCTATCTTGAAACTAAAGGAATACCAATACCAATACCATGAAATATATTATAATAGTCATTTAGTGTTGGGTGTATCTACGTAAGCAGAAATGCATAATTTATTTTTAGCATGTTCTGCCTGCATAATATATATATTAATTTGGCTTTACACTAATAACACAAAATACAACCATAGCTAGCTAACCTCTCATGATATAACATAGGGTGTGTTTGGTACGAAAAATATTTTTTAATTTTCTCATGTTAGGTTGGTTTAAATATTTTGGAAAACATTTTCCTTGTGAACTCATTTTCTTCCAATTGGAGGAAAATGTTTTCTTTATCATGAGAAAGGAAAACATTGTCCAAAACTTTTTCTCAACTTTCTTCACCCTTTTCCGCACCTTCACCAATTCATCCCACACCCCCACACCCACCCACCTATAACGACCCGGTCTGTCGTTCTGAGAGTTATAGACTCGTTTTCCCCATTTCTATTACTTTATGTGTTGTTCAATCGTGTTGAGTTGTTTCGAGTTGGTAGGTTTGGGTTGTGCTTCACTCGTTTTTCTTATGTTTTGACGCCGTTTCTTCAAGCATAAATGATATCATATTGAACAATGAGCTTCGATTTCTTTTTTGATTGAAGCATTAGATTAGTATCGTAATTCAGTGTTTTAAAAGGTGTGGGCGTGAGGCGTGAGGCGAGGCGTTTTACATATGCCTCAGCGAGGGGTAAGCCCCGAGGCACGGGGTGTAAGCCCCATAGGTATTTAATTTTTAATATTTTACAAAATTATATAATTACAGTAAATATTTATAAACAGGTAAAATTGCATTTAAAAAAAACCCATATATATAGTAAATATTTGGACATCGTGTGAGGATTTTATGATCTTTTACTAAGAATTAGGTTGCTAGATTTTTCAGATTAATTACGAAATTACCACTGACGGCGTATTTAAAAATCTGCACTATTTGCAAATATTGAAATCAACATATCTCCTTCATTACAAAGTCAAATTGAGTGATTCAAAAGCTTAACTTGACTAGAATTTCACAAGGGATCCATTGGAGGCATAAAAAGCGAGTTTCGGGATCGTTTGGCACGATAAAAAAGGTAGAATATCTGGCAGAAAAATATATAAAACAAGAGTTTGTTTATTCGGTCATATTTTGAGTTGAGGAGCTCGGATTTTGGCGATTTTGGAGGCTATTTTCACCGTATGGACTGAGGTAAGTCGTTTGGGTTTAATTACACGCGTTTATGATATTTTTTCACTGATTATCCACGAAATTAATAAGAGTTTAGGGTGAAATTGAGGGAGTTAGGGTTTCGGTTTTGGAGAGTTTTAAGTGAGGATCTGAGGGACCAAACGGAGTCCGATTTTGATGAGTTTTATATGGTTAGAATCGGAAGAGGACGAGGGTTTTGATTTTGCTGTTGTTGACTGATTTCGAGACGTGGGTCACGGGATCGGGTTTTGGCCGATTTCGGATTTTTGGCATATTTATGTAGTTTTTCTGTTGGAATTCGATTCTTTAGCCGATGTTGATAGTATTATTATGATTATGGTTAGATTCAGAGCTTTTGGAGACCGAGTCTAGAGACGAGGGCATCCAGAGTAGGATTTTATGTTGTTAAGGTAAGTATCTTGCCTAACCTTGAGTGGGAAAATTACACCTTAGGCATTGAGTCTTATGTGGAAATTGTTTGAATGAAAATCATGTACGCGAGGTGACGAGTACGTACTTGATTTATATGTGCAAATTATATCGATTAAAATTCATAGACACCCTTACGTATTAAAGTGAAATAAATTCTTGGAACTTAATAAATCATCGATTTGTCATGCCTCATTCCTTGTTTGTCGAGTTTGTATTTATATGATAATTTGGTGTAAATTTCTATTTGAATCTTTATATGAATTCTTTGTGTTTGTGGATTTGATATTTCTTGGAAATAATTATGATTATAAAATTTCCATATACAAATATTTAAGTAAGTTTAATTTGAGGTATTAATATATTTATCGAAAATTTGGATTAAAGGAGGCGGCGTCTTATGCTGAGTTAATTTTCCATATTTGTTTTTGTTATCGAGGTTTTATGTACTCTGTGTGGAGCCTCTGGCTATTTGCTGTGAAATTAATTGATTTCCTTGTATCTTTGGAATTGGTTGTGGCCTATGTGCAATTTATAATATGAATTGTTGTTTTGTATTGCCGTGGTAATATCCGTGTAAACTGTTGCGTGATTTGGGTTACTGTTATGTGGCGGATAAGGGTGGCATTCCATTGTTGATGTTATGTGAGTATAAGGGTGGTATTTCACTGTGGTTATGTGTTGGGATATTGTCTGGGCGGAGCGATAATGGTGGATATTAAACGGAGCGATAAGGGTGGCTATTACAGGAGCGATACGGGTGGAAATAAAAGGGATAAGGGTGGCTATGGTCAGGGATGATATGTGGTGACGTGAGAATAGATTTTTATGCGATGTTGTGATTTCCTGGTGATTTCTTTTATATATTATGTAATTTATTTTATAATTCCAGTAAATTTGATAATAATCAGATATATGTTAAAATTATGAGCTTGTGGATATTGCCGGGCAGATTATGATATGGGCACGAAGTGCCGAAGATAAAAGATGAATTTATTATTTGTACGTGAAATGTCCGTACAGTTATAATATGAAATATGGGCACGAGGTGCCCTGGTTATATAATGAAAATGATATTGGCCACGTGAATTATCCGTGCAATCATGATATAAAATGTGGCACGAGGTGCCGTGAGTAAATGATGACGATATTGGCAGGTGAGTTGTCCGTGCAGTTGTGATAAAAATATTGGCATGAGGTGCCGTGGAAATATGAAAATGGGCTGAGACCCGTATTTTTTATTTGAAATAAGGTGTTACATAGTGACTTTTATTTGAAAAAATTATTCGAAAAATATTATTTGAAAGAATTTTTATTCAAAAGATATATTTTTGGAAGAATTATATTCTAAAGATATTTATTGAAAGAATTATATTCGAAAGAATTTTACTTGAAGAAAGTATATTCGAAATATATTTATCGGAAGATATTATATCCTAAAGATTACTATTGGAAAGATTTATATTTGAAGAATTTGATTAATTGGTCGTACTTGTATTCATTAATTGCTGAGCAATATATATGGTGTTTTGTTGCCCTGCTGTTTATATCACTGGTTGATTATTGTTGCCATCATTGTTATTTGTTTCCTATTATTTTTATATGTTATATTGCGCAGGTTAATAGACTAGTGAGTGTCTTGACTGTACCTCGTCACTACTCCACTGAGGTTAGTCTTGATACTTACTGGGTACCGATTGGAGATATCGGCCTCGAACAGAGTTAGAGTGTGATGGCCTAAAAGGTTATCCTAAGTAATTCTAGCTAAATCTGTGTACTAAGGCTCCGAAAGCCTTCGTTTATCTCACCTCGATATGTGTGCGCATCCCGGGCGTGTAGCCGGGAAGCTTCTATGTGAAAATTTGACGAAAATTGAATTTTTGTAACAAGTAAATGAACAAAGTTGACTTTGGTCAACATTTTTGGTAAACAAAATCGGACCCGTGATTTGACGGTCCCGGAGGGTCCGTAGGAAAATATAGGACTTGGGCGTATGCCCGAAATCGAATTCCGAGGTCCCAAGCCCGAGAAATGAATTTTTAAAGAAAATTGTTTTCTGAAAATGATAAAGGATTTTGAAAATGAATTATTATGTAAAAATCGTGTTACCGGGCCCGTATTATGGTTCTGGAGCCCGGAACATGTTTATTATATGTTATGTGACTTATCTGTGAAGTTTGGTGTAAAACAGACTTGGAATGACGTGTTTCGGATCAAAATTGGAAAAATTAAGCTTTATGAAGTTTTAAGAAAATTTCCAGCGTTTTGAGGTTTAATTCGATGAATTTGATGATATTTTAATGGTTTAAATGCTTGAATAAGTTCGTAGGGTGATTTGGGAGTTGTGTGTGTTTTTGGTTTTTGGACCCGAGGGCTCGGGTGAGTTTCGGGTAGCTAACGGGGTGTAAAAGTGTTAGAAAAATCTGGTTTTTCTTCAGTTTCTGGTGTCTGATGAAATACTCTATGCGATCGCATAGGTAATGTCGCGATCACATAGAGGTAGGAGAGGTGGGGTACCAGTAGCCTTTCGCGATCGCAATAGTGTGTCCGCGATCGCACTGTATTGTTAAAGTTGGGTGATGGTCTGGCCAGGTACTCCTCGCGATCGCAAGGTCCAGTCCGCGATCGCATAGCGTGGGGCCTTGGTCTGTGCGATCGCAGTCGCTTCTTCGCGATCGTAGTGTGGGGGAATCCCAGGTCCTTCTTCACGATCACATCATTCCAGTCGCGATTAGGGTTGTGCACGGATTGGATTGGATTGGATTTAGCACATTTCGGATTTTGAATTCTAGAAAATACAATCCGAATCCGATCCGAATTATATCGGATCGGATTTGGATTTTAAAGTTTGGATCGGATCGGATTTCGGATCGTAAATGCCTCAATGTTGCAAACTAATATGTATATTTTCTTTGTAAAAGAGGCAATGCATTAAGAAAAATTCATGTTTATACAATTATGAGAGTACTATGGTGCCAATATAGCTAACTCTAGCAATTGTAAAGGTAATAACTTGGAGGAAGATGTAAAGAAAGTACTGACTATCCGAAATTAAAGTGTAGTATTTATACATTGCCTAATAATTTCGGATTTCGGATCGGATCGGACTAAAATATACCAATCCGAATCCGATCCGAAATCCGAAATTTTTATAAACACAATCTGAAATCCGGTCCAATCCGAAATTCGAAATCCGAAATTGAATGGATCGGTTCGGATTTCGGATATCCGATCCAAATGAACAACCCTAGTCGCGATCGCAGTGCTTTAGGATCAGACTCTCCCCGATCGCAACTCCAGTTTCGCGATCGCAATGAACAAAATCGCCCAGCTATATCTTTAATCAAAAACAGAACACTCCATATGGGATTTTGATATTCTCAGCCTTCTCCTCCTTCTCCAACCTCCATTGAAGACCTCCAAGCCAATTCTCCCTCCATAGCTCCATAGGTAAGTGTTTTTAACATCATTTTCGTCTACTTTCATCAACTAATCACTAGATTCTAGGCGTAAAAACATGAAATCAAAGTAGAAATTAGGGGTTTTGGGATAGAGTTAGGTTTTTGGGAATTTTGGGTGATTCAACCTCAATTTGGGGTCGGATCTTAAAGAAAATCATATATTTGAACTCGTGGGGTTATGGGTGATCGGGTTTTGGTCCGAGCCTCGTGTTTGGACCAAGTGGGCCCGGGGTCGAATTTTGGTATTTTTGGAAGAATGCTAGAAATTGAATATCTAGGATATGGGATTGTGTTATTGAGTCTTTATTATATTATTGAATTAATCATGCCTAGATATCGTTGTTTCAGAGTCGGATTATAAAGGAAAGACGGTCTTAGAGGGTTGATTGCTATACTTTGGACCGAGGTAAGTGTCTTGCCTAACTTTGGTGAGGGATTATGTATTGTATGTTATGTGCTATATGTTTATCATGTTCAATGTATAGGTGAGGTGACGAGTACCTATACATTGTGAGTCAAGCATGCCCGTGAGTCTATTTTTGATAAAATTCAGTTATTTCTTCAATGTTCATCATACTATGTAATTGCCTCTACTTGAGAAGTTGATTGTGGTTGATGTACTGGTTGTAGAGATTATGAAATGTTGGTTCAATTGAGGATCCAAGCATACAGTATATATATTGAGTTGATTGGTTATAGCTGAGACCCTTGCCGGGCATTTATTGAGTTATTAATTGATGTTTTCCCCTTGCCAGGTGGTTTGAACTGTATATTTCCACTATGTTGTACTCCTTGCCATTATATTTGTCATTGTTTGGTGAGGAAGAGTGTAAAGCATGAAGGGTGATGCCGTTCCATGATATTTGATTACATTGCATAATGAGGAAGAGTGTAAAGCATGAAGGGTGATGCCATGCCACGATTCATATTGATTATAAGCACGAAGGTTAATGCCGTGCCATGAAGGTGGGTGTTATCATGTTAGTTTATCTATTTTCGCTGCTAAATCGTAAACTATTTTTGGTTAAATTATGTTAATTAGGTGTTATCATGTTAGTTTAACTGCACACGTTGGCTTGTCTAGCGGGTTCAACGTTAGACGCAGTCACGGCCTGAAGGTGGGAATTCGGGTCGTGACAAGTTGGTATCAGAGCTCTAGGTTGCTTGGGTCTCACAACTCACGGACAACCTTGGTAGAGTTTGAGGGATCGGTACGGAGACGTCTATACTTATCTCCAGAGGCTGCAAAGTTAGGATAACTCCACATTTCTTCATTCTCTGTCGTGCGATATACATTCTAAGTACTGATTGAGTTCCATTCTACTCTCTCGCAGATGACGAGGACGCGTGCTTCCCTTGGTTCCGCTCAGCAGCCCGACACTCTTGCTACAGCTTCTACGAGGGGTCGAGATCGAGGACGAGGCCGTGCTAGAGGCCGAGGCCGGGGCAGGGCTCAGCCTAGAGCAGCAGCCCCAGTGGAGGACCCTCAAGTCGAGTTTGACGAGGAGGTCCCAGTTCCGGCAGTCCCAGTTGGACCATCGCAGGTCCCGGAGGGGTTCATTGCTACCCCAGTGCTTCAGGACGCTCTAGTCCGTTTGGTAGGACTTATGGAGAGTGTGGCTCAGGCCAGTCTTCTTTCTACTGCACCAGTTGGTTCTCAGGCTGGGGGAGGGACCCAGACTCCTGTTATTCATACCCGAGAGCAGGTTGCCACTCAGTTTTAGACTCCAGCACCTCAGACAGCTGGAGCAGCTCAGACGGGTATTGTGGCACCGGCAGCCGAGGGTGAAGCTATGTCAGCAGATGCTCTATGGAGACTGGACAGATTCACCAAGTTATTCACTACTACTTTTACTGGTGCACCGTCAGAGGATCCATAGGATTACTTGGACAACTGTCATGAGGTTCTTCGGAACATGGGCATAGTGGAGTTTAATGGAGTTGACTTCGCTACTTTTCGACTATCTGGCGCAGCCAAGACTTGGTGGAGGGACTACTGGTTAGACAGACCAGTTGGGTCTCCATCTTTGACTTGGGCTCAGTTCACAGAGGTATTTTTGGGGAAGTTCCTTCCCATTACTCAGCGAGAGGATCTTAGGAGGCAGTTCGAGCGCCTTCAGCATGGATCTATGTCTATTACTCAATACGAGACCAGGTTCATCACTCTAGCCAGGCATGCGTTGATGATACTCCCCACTGATCGGGAGAGAGTTCAGAGGTTCATTGAGGGATTGGCCCAGCCTATACGACTCCAGATGGCCAGGGAGTCGAGTACTAATATTTCATTCCAGGATGCGGCCGATGTGGCCAGGAGGATCGAGATGATTTTGTCACAGGGAGGTGGTCAGGGGGCTGACAAGAGGCCCCGTCATTTTGGTAGATTCAGTGGAGCCTCATCTGGAGGCAGGGATTCTTTCAGCAGGGGTCATCCACCCCGACATTTTCAGTCAGCACTTCAGGTATCTCCTCGTGCACCGCCCGCTCCTATTAGTGCACCACCAGCATCTATCAGTGCACAACCGCTTCAGAGTTACCAGGGTGGTTATCAGGGTCGTCAGGGCCAGTTCCCGAGTCATCAGCCACATCAGCAGAGATCTTGTTATAGTTGTGGTAGCCCGGGGCACATTGCCATATATTGTCCCCGAGCTTCGAGTGGACCCCAGTATCAGGGTTCCCGTGCTTTGGTTTCCGCAGCAGGTGCACCCTTACCCCCTCAGCCAGCTAGGGGTGGTGGTCGAGGTTCCAGAGGTGGTGGTCAGGTTCATAGAAGTGGAGCACATGCCACGAGGGGTAGAGGCCATGTTGCAGCAGGTAGACCCAGGGATGTTCAGATTGGAGGGGCTCAGCCCCGGTGTTATGCTTTTCCTGCTCGTCCTGATGTTGAGGCTTCTCATGCAGTTGTTACAAGTACGGTTTCAGTTTGCAGCCGAGAGGCCTCGGTGTTATTTGATTCGGGTTCTACATTCTCCTATGTGTCTTCATATTTTCCCCCTTATTTGAGTATGACCCGTGAATCCTTGAGTACTATTGTACATGTGTCTACACCGGTGGGTGATTCTATAGTGGTAGATTGAGTCTACCGTGCTTGTGTAGTAGTTATTGGTGGTCTGGAGACTCAGGTTGATCTTTTGCTTCTTGATATGGTTGACTTTGATGTTATATTGGGTATAGACTGGCTATCTCCCTATCATGTTATCTTGGATTGTCATGCTAAGACAATGACCTTAGCCTTGCCAGGAGTACCTCGTTTAGAGTGGAGAGGGACTCCTAGTCATTCTTCTGGTAGAGTTGTTTCTTATATGAAGGCTCGGCGCATGGTCGAGAAGGGTTGTTTGGCCTATCTGCACTATGTTCGTGATTCTAGTACTGAGGTTCCTTCTATAGAGTTTGTGCCCGTGGTTCGTAAGTTTCCGGAGGTATTCCCTGCTGACATGCCGGGTATGCCACCCGACAGGGATATTGACTTTTGTATTAAGTTAGATGAGGGCACTCAGCCCATTTCTATTCCCCCGTATCGTATGGCTTCGCCAGAGTTGAAGGAATTAAAGGAACAATTACAGGATTTGTTGGATAAAGGCTTCATCAGGCCTAGTGTTTCTCCTTGGGGTGCTCCAGTATTATTCGTGAAAAAGAAAGACGGCTCAATGAGGATGTGTATTGACTACCGGTAGTTGAATAAGGTTACTATCAAGAACAAGTATCCTTTGCCGAGGATTGATAACTTATTTGATCAGCTTCAGGGTGCTACAATGTTCTCTAATATAGATTTGAGATCTGGTTATCATCAGCTGAGGATCAGGGCGTCTGATGTGCCCAAGACGTCTTTTCTCACTCGTTATGGGCATTATGAGTTTTTGGTCATGTCGTTTGGGTTGATTAATGCCCCCGCTGCTTTCATGGAGTTGATGAACCATGTATTCAGGCCTTGTTTGGACTCGTTCGTTATTGTTTTCATTGATGATATTTTGATATACTCTCGCAACCGAGAGGAGCATGAGCAGCACCTTAGAGTCGTCCTCCAGACTCTGAGGGTTAGGCAGTTGTATGCCAAGTTTTCTAAGTGTGAGTTCTGGTTGGGTTCCGTGGTATTCTTGGGCCACGTTGTATCGGCAGAGGGCATTCAAGTGGATCCGAAGAAAGTTTCAGCAGTTAGAGATTGGCCTAGGCCCACTTCAGCCACCGAGATTCGGAGTTTCTTAGGCCTAGCGGGCTATTATCGCCGGTTCGTGGAGGGATTTTCATCTATAGAAGCCCCTATGACCAAGTTGACGCAGAAGAGTGTTCTGTTCAGATGGTCTGAGGAGTGTGAAGCGAGCTTTCAGAAGCTCAAGACAACATTGACCACAACACCAGTGTTGGTATTGCCCATAGGTTCAGGTTCGTATACCGTGTAATGTGATGCTTCACGGGTTGGACTTTGTGAGGTATTGATGCAAGAGGTCAAGGTTATAGCCTATGCTTCACGTCAGTTGAAGATTCATGAGAAGAACTCCCAAGTCCATGATTTGGAGCTTGCAGCTATTGTTCATGCCTTGAAGATTTGGAGGCACTATTTGTATGGGGTACCGTGTGAGGTATTCACTGATCACAAGAGTTTGCAATACTTGTTTAAGCAAAAGGAGTTGAATATGAGGCAGAGGAGGTGGTTAGAGTTGCTGAAGGATTATGATATTACTATTCTCTATCATCCGGGAAAGGCCAATGTGGTGGCCGATGCTTTGAGCCGGAAGTCAGTCAGCATGGGTAGTTTGGCTTATCTATCAGTTGGAGAGCGACCTTTGGCTTTGGATGTTCAGGCGTTAGCCAATCGATTTGTTAGATTGGAGGTTTCTGAGGGTGGCAGTGTTTTGGCTCATACCGTCGCTCGTTCTTCATTGCATGATCATATTCACGCCAGGCAGTATGATTACCGTTATTTGTGTTCTCTTAGAGATGCGCTTCGGCACGGACGTGCCAAGGAGGTCACAGTCGATGCTGAGGGAGTTTTGAGATTGTAGGGTCATATATGTGTTCCTGATGTGGACGGTATTCAGGAGTTGATATTGCAGGAGGCCCATAGTTCCCGGTATTCCATTCATCCGGGCGCCGCAAAGATGTACCAGGACTTGCGGCAGCATTATTGGTGGCGTAGAATGAAGAAGGATATTGTGGCTTATGTAGCTCGGTGCTTGAATTGTCAGCAGGTTAAGTATGAGCACCAGAGACCCGGTGGTTTGATGCAGCAGATTCAGCTTCCCGAGTGGAAGTGGGAGCGTATCACGATGGATTTTGTAGTTGGACTCCCACGGACTCAGAGGATGGTTGATGCAGTATGGGTTGTGGTGGATAGGCTGACCAAGTCAGCACATTTCATTCCTGTGGCGGTTTCATCTTCGGCAGAGAAGTTAGCTCAGATCTATATGAGAGAGATTGTCAGATTGCACGGTGTGCCCTTATCTATCATATCAGACAGAGGTACTCAGTTTACCTCCCATTTCTGGAGAGTATTTCAGCGAGAGTTGGGCACACAAATTGAGTTGAGCACATCATTTCATCCTCAGACGGACGGACAGTCCGAGCGTACTATTTAGATTTTGGAGGATATGTTGCGAGCTTGTGTTATTGATTTTTGTGGTTCATGGGATCATTTCTTTCCTTTAGCAGAGTTTGCCTACAACAACAGTTGCCGGTCGAGCATTCAGATGGCTCCGTATGAGGCGTTGTATGGTAGGCGATGTCGGTCTCCAGTCGGATGGTTTGAGCCCGCTAGATTATTGGGTTCTGAGTTAGTCCAGGATGCCTTGGATAAGGTGAGGATTATTCAGGATAGGCTTCGTACAGCTCAGTCCAGGAAAAAGAGTTATGCTGATCGTAGAGTCCGAGATTTGGCTTTCATGGTAGGAGACCAGGTGTTCCTTCGAGTGTCGCCTATGAAGGGCGTGATGAGATTCGGAAAGAAGGGCAAGTTGAGCCCCAGGTATATTGGTCCATTTGAGATTTTGGATAAGGTAGGAGAGGTGGCCTACAGACTTGCCTTGCCACCGCATTTATCAGTAATCATCTAATGTTTCACGTATCTATGCTCCGGAGGTATATTGCAGATCCATCTCATGTTCTTGACTTCAGCGGTGTCCAGTTGGACAAGGATTTGACTTATGAGGAGGAGCCGATAGCTATATTAGATAGGCAGGTTCGCCAGTTGAGGTCGAAGAGTTATCCTTCTGTCCGTGTTCGGTGAAGGGGTCAGCCTGCCGAGGCAGCTACCTGGGAGTCCGAGTCCGATATGAGGAGTCGTTATCCCCATCTTTTCTCAGACTCAAGTACTTTTCTATGTCCGTTCGAGGACAAACGTTTGTTTTAGAGGTGGAGATTATGATGGCCCAAAAGTTCATCCTAAGTAATTCTAGCTAAATTGTGTTCCGAGGCTCCGAAAACCTCCGTTAATATCACCTCGATATGCGTGCGCAGCCCAGGTGTGTAGCTGGGAAGCTTCTATATGAAAATTTGATGAAAATAAAATTTTTGTAACAAGTAAATTAATAAAGTTGACTTTGGTCAACATTTTTGGTAAACGGAACTGTACCCGTGATTTGACGATCCCGGAGGGTCTGTAAGAAAATATGGGACTTGGGCGTATGCCCGGAATCGAATTTCGAGGTCCCAAGCCCGAGAAATAAATTTTTAAAGAAAATTATTTTCTGAAAATAATAAAGGATTTTGAAAATGAATTATTATGTGAAAACCGTGTTACCGGGCCCGTATTATGGTTTCGAAGCTCGGAACATGTTTATTATATGTTATGTGACTTATATGTGAAGTTTGGTGTAAAACGGACTTGGAATGACGTGTTTCGGATCAAAAGTGGAAAAATTAAGCTTTATGAAGTTTTAAGAAAATTCTCAGAGTTTTGAGGTTTAATTCGATGAATTTGATAATATTTTAATTATTTAAATGCTTGAATAAGTCTGTAGGGTGATTTGGGAGTCGTGTGTGTTTTTGGTTTTGAGACCCGAGGGCTCTGGTGAGTTTCGGGTAGCTAACGGGGTGTAAAAGTGTTAGAAAAATCTGGTTTTTCTTCAGTTTCTAGTGTCTGATGAAATACTCTATGCGATCGCATAGGTAATGTCGCGATCGCATAGAGGTAGGAGAGGTGGGGGACCAGTAGCCTTTCGCGATCGCAATAGTGTGTCCGCGATCTCACTGTATTGTTAGAGCTGGGTGGGGGTCTGGCCAGGTACTCCTCGCGATCGCAATGTCCAGTTCGCGATCGCATAGCGTGGGGTGGGTCCTTGGTCTGTGCGATCGCAGTCGCTTCTTTGCGATCGCAGTGTGGGGGAATCTCAGGTCCTTCTTCGCGATCGCATCATTCCAGTCGCGATCGCAGTGCTTTAGGATCAGACTCTCCGCGATCGCAACTCCAGTTCCGCGATCGCGATGAACAAAATCGCCCAACTATATCTTTAATCAAAAACAGAACACTCCATATGGGATTTTGATATTCTCAGCCTTCTCCTCCTTCTCCAACCTCCATTGAAGACCTCCAAGCCAATTCTCCCTCCATAGTTCCATAGGTAAGTGTTTTTAACATCATTTTCGTCTACTTTCATCAACTAATCACTAGATTCTAGGCCTAAAAACATGAAATCAAAGTAGAAATTAGGGGTTTTGGGGTAGAGTTAGGTTTTTGGGAATTTTAGGTGATTCAACCTCAATTTGGGGTCGGATCTTAAAGCAAATCATATATTTGAACTCGTGGGGTTATGGATGATCGGGTTTTGGTCCGAGCCTCGTGTTT